>JAUMHN010398226.1:0-16300 GCA_032360265.1 Heliamphora ciliata
TCTGCATTAAAGAAACTTGAACAAGTTTCTTGAAGGTATATTTAATAATAATATATCAGTTTAATGTTATCGTTTTTTCATGAAAAACGCACGTGCCGTTTTTAACGGTCACGGCGCTGGTTCTTAATTTTTCTTCCGCGTTCCAACAATGGGTGCCCATGCTACTGTGCGGGGTCCTCAACTCGCTGCCCCTGGTCCTGCCTACCCTGAGCTTCCATGGATGGTGGACAACTTTGTAGACGGGAACCTTCACCAGATCTAGATCCCCGAGCCAGCAGCCCAGGAGATTCTTTTTCCTCCCAGTGTAGAGTAGGTATGACATCTTTTTAGATCTAATGATCTCATTTTTTCTCTTTTTACTGTACATGGAGGCCTGTGTGCCTATTCTTGCTTAGGCCTGCATACCTGTTTGATACATTCTGATACTCTATCTTGTTGCGCCACACTGATACACTACTCCGACTCACTGCACAGATACATTAATTTTGATTCTTATTGATTCACTAATACACTGCTCTGACATACATTGATATATTCTCCCTGACACACTGCATAAATAGTATGGATGGGACCTGTGTGCCTTCAGTTCTTCTTTTGGCATGCGTGCCACTACACACATACACATATTACTTTACTTATGATGAGTTGGGCCTTCGTGCCACTACACACATACACATACACTTTTGATTATCATGGATGCCTTATGATTATTATATTATGAAAATTATTTTTTGAATGCTTGACTTGATTGTGCATGATGTATAATTCATGAGTTGAAACCTTGCTATACAAACTATTTTTCCTTGTTGTAAGTTATTTATGAGTTATTGACGACGATTTGGGCATGTTGACAAAATGAGGAGAGGGTGTCTAGATTTTTGCATAAAAAAGGTTATGGCCGTGAGTTTTGAACTCACGGTCGTGGGTTTTGGTTATAGCAACTTGAACTTTCATGGAGAAACGTTTGCGGCCTAGACTTTTCAACACCGCGGTCGTAGGATTTGGAAGGAAAACATGGCGGCTATGAAGTAAGAAATTGGCGGCTGTGGGAAAAAGGTGGCAGCCGTGATAAAACTTGTTGGCACAAAACTCTGAGCAAATTCTATGGTTCCCTCCATTTTTAGTACAATAAAAGGGGCAACTGTTCCAAACCCCACTATTTTGGATAGCTTGCACTTTCCTTGCCTCCTTCATGGTACACTCTTATAACAACTCCCTGTTGGTTTGGATAGGCGACTTTTTTCCGGTTGAGCGCAAAAACTTTCTCAACTTCGGTTTAGATGCTCTATTTTCCTTGCGAACGATGAGGATTGATTGCCATCTTCTGCAAGGAGCAGCCCAGCTATGGGACCCCGAGGTATATGTATTTCATTTCGGATACAAGGGGCTGTGTCCGACGGTGGAGGACTTTTTTGCCATTCTCTAGATTTTGGGCCGAGAGGAGGTTATAGTTCCTACGCCTTTTTCGAGTCCCAGGGATAGGTTGATACAGCTTTGTAGCTTTTCCAGGTGTGAAGCATCATTCATTATCTGTGATGGATTCCTCAATGTGGCACAAATCATAGACTACTTCAAGCCTTAGGGATCTCTTGGCGACTTCTCTTTCCAACTTCAGCGTCGATATACTTTTTGTATTTGTCTTCTAGGTCATTTCCTCTTGGGGCGCTCATATGGGCGAGCTAGCTCTTCTTTGGTAGATGTGGCTTATTAGATCCACAGGGATGGGACCCGATTCTATTAGTCCTTGTTGAGACGCTCCTTGGGTTTGATGCAGTTTGTACTGACGGTGCCCCTTACTTCACCAGTAGTGCTCTTCTCCTGTAGGTATTCGCTCAACTCTCCTTTTGCTTTAGTTCTCTCGAGTTTTTTTTTTCACTCAGCTTTCCTTTTTCTGTGTTTTTCTCAAAGTTTTTTCGCTCAGCTCTCCTTTTTCTGTGTCTCTCTCAGATTTGGCAAATGGAGAAGGCGAACTTGCTAGAGAAGCCCGTATCTGACAATTATAGTGTGAAGTCCTTCATTCATCGTTAGGTTTATCACCTATGATCAACCGAAGCTGCTTAGAAAGATTATCTAGGCTCTTTGAATGGTGAGGATATTTCCTAGCTATGCCCCTGGTTGAAGATTTTCCTCATGACTACAACCACCGTGACTCACTCGGGAGTCCTGTTGATTGGTTTGAGGCTGGACACTTTCTATTATCCATATCGCATCCTTTGTCAATTCGGGCATTCTCATATTAGAGATGAGACTACCTTGATCCATCCATACAGTTCTCCACATCGGGTCCCTTTCTTGGGTCAGCAACAACGTGCTTGGTCTTCTCGACTGAGGATACCGGCTGGCAGGGATTTCGACAGTGAATTTTTTGAGGATTACTGGGCTTGGCAACAAACGGAGATAAAGCGCAGGGTTAGACATGTAGGAGATGCAAAAAGAAGGAGGATTTGACTTGCTTTGTTGTATCTCGATATCTTTCTTGTTTTCCCTTTTTAGTTTCTTAGGATGAGGACTTGCGAGCCTCTCTTGCTTTTGAAAACTGTATTGGTAAAGTTCATTAATGAAAGTTTATCCATTTTCGTTTTGTGGTAATTTCTAAGACCATTCTTTAGAATTTTGTTCTTGCAATATAACCATTTTATTAGAAAAACTTAAAGCTTTTATGTTGATTAATCTACTCGAAGCATCGTTGCAAGGAGAGAGTTTCAAACAAAGGTTTGGGTAAAGCTTCTGGTATTGACACTTCTCCTTTTACGAGTTTCAAACAAAGGGAATCATGCCATAACATAGTTCGAGGCTCGGGTTATACTTGAATATTGACACTCTCCTTTTACGTGCTTCTCTTTTAAGGATAGAACTTTTTAAACTGGTCCGAGTTGATTGATGTGGAGAAAACATTTCTGTTTCGATCCAGAAGGATGGCAGCGCCTCCTAACATTAAGGTTTTGATGAGATAGGGTCCGGTCCAATTGGGTTTAAATCGCCTTCCTTCAAGTTCTGGGACTTAACCCTCTTATTTAACGCCTGAGGTATCCTTCTCTGATATCCTTGAATGTTAAACAGCACTCTCAGCCTCCTTTCGTCAAACAAGAGTAACTCTTCGAATCTGTCCCTCTACCATTCTGACTTGGTAATATTACTTTCGGCCATTATTCTTAAGGACGAGATTTCCTTCCAACTCGATAGGTAGAGATGCTTCCATTCCGTAAACCAAAGCATTTAGTGTTGCCTCAGTAGAAGTCTTGATTGATGTTTGGTATCCACAGAGCATAAATGACAACTTTTTTGGACAATCCTTGCTTCCTTTTGTCGTCTTTTGTAGAATCTTCTTCACATTATTTTGCAGCTTTCACGGCTCTATTAGTTTGCGTCCTATACGGCGAAGACTTATGGCTGACAATCTGATACACCTCCAAGAGGTCTAAAACTTCTCCTTGAAAGTGGGAACCGTTGTCGAAAATTATTTCATGTGGGACTCCATATCGACAGATAAAATTTTCTTTGATGAACTTAGCTACTTGGGAGGCCTTTAGGACTGAGGAAGAGGCAGCTTCGACCCACTTCGTGAAGTAATAAATTTTTCTATGAGGATAAACTTGTGTCCATTTGATGCCTTGGGTATAGATTTCCCTAACACGCTGATTCTCCAAACTGAAAATAGCCAAGGCGAGGTCATGTTATAAAGCTGAGACAACGGTACATGCATGAGGTTTGCATGGATTTGACATTTTTGACATTTTTGGACAAATTGATAACAATCGGTTCCCATCATCATCTAGAAATATCTTTGGCGTAGGATCTTCTCAGCCAGCATCATCCCATTCATGTGAGGTCTGCAGACTTCTCTATAATTTTCTCTCATTAACTCGTGCACTTGCTCTATGTCAACATAAAGTTTATTGACTCCTAGATATCCCCTCTTATATAGTATTCCTCCACAAATTACAAACTGCGCGGCGAGTTTCCAGATAGCTCTCTGATCCTTTTTGCTGGCTCGACTAGGGTACTCTCGTTTCTCAATGAAATTTCAAATGTCGTGATACCATGGTAGTCTATCATTGACCTCTTGAGTAGCGATGACATTACCGACCACAGGTGTGCCCTTTTGTTGAATCTCTAAAGGTCTCATTCTTACCCTAGGTGGTATGTCTATCATTAACGCCAGAGTAGCCAAGGCATCGGTGAACTTGTTCTGTAGTCTTGGGACGTGGGCGAACACAATGCTCTCAAAACGGGGGATCATCAGTTCTAGCTCTCGGTGATACTAGATTAGACTTTCTTCTTTAACCTTCCATTCTCCTTTTCCTTGGGAAACGATCAAAGACGAGTCTCTTATAATCTCTAACTTTCTTGTCCCTAGTTCCAAGGCAACTTTCAATCCAGCTAAGCAAGCTTTGTACTCGGCCTGATTATTAGTGACCTCAAAACTCAACTTAAAAGCCAAAGGGATATGGGAATCGTCGTGGGTGATAAGGAGTATCCATATTTCGTTCCTATATTGGTTCGAGGCTCCATCAAAATTGTAACAACCCAGCTCAAACCCTAGTATTAGCAATTGATAGACAATGAGAACTCAGGTCGCTGCATGAATAGGAGAAATCCTAATTAACTCAAAAACCTGAATTTGACCCGAAAATCCTAAAAAGACCAATTACTCGGAGGCAAAGTCCTAATACTCAAAAAACTCTCAAAATAGCTTAAATTAAGTAAATAACGTAAAATATAAAATTAAAAATAAAAAATTCTCTTGATTTGGGTAAAATAACAATTTTATCCATAGTACAACAAAAAGTCTTAAAAATTCAAAATTTGACACATGGACATCCAAAATTAGATATTTATATACAATTAATTAATAAAAGACAAAATAACAACAAAAATAACAAAAATACCCTTGCATGGCCGGCCACCTAGGGAATTGTGCTGAAAAAGCTATTTTTTGCCTTTTTGAGCTTAAAAATGAGAAAAAGATATATAAATTAAGCATTATTATGACTTAATATTTGTTTATACAAGTAATATACATAATAATATAATAATATACGTCAAAAAATAAAAAAAAATAATTATTAAAAATCTCTACACAATAAATAATTCAAAAAGTCAATTTTTATCAAACTAGCTTAATTTAACTTAGAGGCCTACACCTATTTAATTAATTACTCTCAAAATTATGATAAATCATGAAAAAACTAAATTAATTATAAACATATTATTATAATAGATTTTAGTAGGCTTAGATACCAAAAAGATACATAAAATTAATATTTTATGCATTTTCTTTCACAAAATGGTACCAAAACTCAATTTAAACCCTAATTTAATACAAAATTAGATTTGCACTACCCCAAATGTGATACTCTGTCCTCCGGGCACATCGGGACATACATAAGTATAGATAAGGAGGATATTCTAGCTATTCATTCATATTTAGATATCATAAATATTACATCATTAAGAGTTCTGAACTGTTTCTAAGTACATCACGATTACAGTTTCACCAGAAAATTTATGAAAAATTATAATACGCCCGTGGAAACTGAACAAAAAGAACAAAGGGTATAAACCCAATTCTTCAGCTAGCATTGTCGGGGTCCGTTGGCTCCTGCCACTCACTCTGTTCTTCAATTTCGTCTTCTTCTTCGGGGGCAACTTTCTCAAAGAACTCGTCACACTCACATGTGGTACGAATGCCATGAGCCAAAACCCATAAGCAAATTTCCTAAACCGTCTAAAAAATTCACAACAAAATATCCCACAATACATATCGTATAATACCTAACACAATTTAAGGCTTAAGAGATAGATAGTTTAACATTTTCAACAAGGTAAGCATATATAAGAACAATTGTGCAAGTGCGCGATGCAGATGAATGCAATGTAGATGCCCAACTCGACTTGTATCCAAAAATAAAAACAGAAGTTCCACTTTAGGACTTATTTCTATTACTTGTATGGACTTATTATCATTATTGCCACCTCAGGGACTTATTGTCATAGCCGTGATGGGACTTGTTGTCATTGCCGCCTCAAGGATTTATTATCAATGCTGTGATTGGACATTATGTTATTGCAGCCTCAGGGACTTATTGTTAATGCCGTGATGGGACTTTATGTTATTGCCGCCTTAGGAACTTTATGTTGTTGCGGTGATGAGACTTTATGTTATTACCGCCTCAGGGACTTATTGTCATTATCGTGATGGGACTTTAGGTTATTGCCGCCTAAGGGACTTATTGTCATTGTCATGATAGAACTTTATAGGGTTACCCATATTAAAAACTAGGATGCTTTCTTAGTATCAATCTAAGGTCTAAATTATCAAAACTAGAGTGCTAATGACGAACCGGTAGTGCCCAACAGTATTTATAAATAACAAATCCTTCTTTTGGAACATCGAAAACACACCCAAAGTGCTCAAAGGGAATATATCCCAAAATAGTTATAAAAATGGTTAACAGGGACGCCCTAAGACTAGGAGCCGAGAAAAGAATAATTTCAATATAATTCAACCCACCACTATAGATACGAAAAGGACTCTGATAACCCAAGATGAAAATGTAGAAATGCTCATGATGTGCAATATGCTTCTTGTGTACAATTGATAATAGCATAATATCATGGTATAATACAAGGTATAACTCGCTAAAACATCAAGTACAAGCATGTGAAGCATAATCATAATTTATGTGACATAGAATCAAACTATCAGTATGAGTTCATTTCATCAAAATTATCTTTTTCATGCACCAATTACTCACAAAGTTCATATAAAGTCCATATACTCAAGTTTCATAAGGTAACACGGCACTCGTACACTTAACCAAATTTAGGTAAATGTTTAATTGCTAAATTTAAAGTTACAACAGTGTTTTGAGGTACCTAGACATAGATTTAATTTTCGATCTTTGAACATCAATTAGATAAAATAATTTCTTACAACTTTCATGTTTAGCACTAAGATTAGATCATAGGGTAAAAAGGTCATTTATTTTAATTAAGTAAAAACCGTTCAGCACTTTACAGAGGAAAATGCAAAAATTAGGCCTCTGTTGGCCACAGTTTTGGAGCATTATTTCATGGGCTATGGGTCTGATATTTAGGAAGATTTTAGTTTAAGGTGTTCCCTACAAGTCTCATGTTTTATGCTAGGGCTAGGTGTTTGGAACAAGTTGGTGATTTTGGTCAATTTATAAAGTGGGTTTAGTCAGCATAAAAAGGATCTGCAGAATTGGTTTTCAACAGAGAATGCTCAAAACCTTTGGGGTACGATCTGAGGGTATTTTGGGATGCTCTTTGCTCAGTATCTAGTTTAATATATTAGCTACATTTTTCATGTTTACCACTTTTGGATTTGGCTACTAAAAATGTAGGGTTTTGGTCTCACAAAAATGTGTGACAGAGAGCTCTATCAGTCACTAAATCTCAACAGTAACTTTGGAAAAGGTTTTGACCTGTAAAGACTTCATATTTTTTGCTCATATTTGGTGGACAGTAAGATAAATGTGTTATCTACAGGTTTTAGATTTTGACTTAAACTCGGTTCTCACTCTAACTTGGGATTTTTAGATCTTCAACTCAAAGTGGTCAAGATCTGACACTCTTTGGAAAAAATGACATATGTTGAGTTCTACCCAACGAAATCACTTAAAACCAATTTTGTATGAAAGAGAACTCAAAATATAGGTCTGGACATAAAAATCACTTTAAGAACATTTTTCTACAATTAGTTATGATGTTTTAAACTTCGAGGCAGAATGTTGGTAAGCCTAGAAAATTAGGTTATCTAGGGTTTTGATTGCTTAGCTCATGTTGTGTGTACTTTTGATGTGTTTTATTTGCATGCATGTCTTATACTCATACAAATCAAAACTATGGAACATAATCAATCTATAAAACTAAAAAATATACACATGCAAGTACATGTAAATCTTGATCATACACAAAGAGTCCACTATTCATGCCTACGACGCCTATTTGGGTTATTCTTTGTTTATTATCTTTAGGGTTGATTATAGACATGGATTGAATGCTATCTTATAGGAGTATATCAGAAGATTTTAGGAAATTTACTTACTTCTTTTGATATTCAAAAGGTTGAAGGATGGCTAGGACTTAGCTTTGTAGCTCTCTTCATGCTCCTAGCTCCTTCTCTCATTCTTTCTCAAACTTGTATAAACTCTCAAGAACACTTAAGAGCACACACAACCTTGTCTCTCACCTCTCTTAACCGAAACATAGAGGAGAAATAGGTTGGTGGTTTGGCTTATATTTATAGAGAAGAAGGGTAGTAGATTTAATGATGATATGTAAATTTTAATTTAAATTTCATGAATTTTAATTGGATGCATGGGAGGCGAATTCTTTTTGAGGCATTGAAAATCAGATTTTTTTGCAAAGGAAAAGTCAGCTAGGGATGTTTAGGGCTGTGGCTTTGGGATTTGGGGGTATAAAATGAGAAAATTCAAAGATATTTTGAATAAAATATTTTAAACACTTTGAAAACCAAACTTTGAAAACTCCCTTTTGTTGAAAATAGAGTCGCCACTTAGTTTTTGAGAAAAACTAAGAAAAACAAAATTGGCTACTAATTTTGAAAACGTTAACCAGAGAAAGAGGGTCCGAGGGCTAAGGTACGAATCAGGGAAGGCGTTAGGCACCATGTTCGCCCAACCGTAAGTTGACATCTACTAATCATCATTGGTTCTTTAATAGAATTTCTTAAATGCATACATATAAAGAAAATGGGGGTGAAGAGAGAACATCTAAAATCAAGTATAGAAAATACATAAGATATGTACATAACACTCTAAAATAAATAAATGCCAAAAGAAAAATTCTAAGTCCTAAGACATGCAATTTCTAATTAATGGAAACATGGAACAATCCCACATACAATATTGTTTAAGCAATCTAAAATAACATGATTTGGTTAGAGGAATAAAATGCTAAAATTGATAAAATTATCTAAACATGAATTGTAAAAAAAATAAGCTAAAGGTATGGTTTTAATAAAAATGACCAAAATAAATACAAAAAAAAACTAGGTAAGAAGATAAACTAGGAAGAAAATGAGAGATGCATACAAAAGAAATTATTAAAAGAAAATTAAAAGATATTCTTATGATTTTGTGCTTTTTGTAGTTAAAAAAAGAAAAGGAAAGAGAAATACTATAGAAGAAAAATTAAATTAACAAAGTAAGGTTTTGAAAAATAAAAATTTGATTATTAACATTTTATATTTATAAAAGGAGAGTTAAAGGAAAAGTAGATAAAAGAAAGAAGTGACAAAAAAAGGGTAATTGAGTTTTAACTATTATGAGAAAAGAAAATTATCATGCTATTTAAAAGTGAAAATTAACTTAAAAGCTTTTTGTAATTTTTTAGGTTTAATAAAAGAAAAGAAAAGAAAAGAAGGATAAGATAAGTACTAGAAAAAAAAAATTATAGAAAAAGAAAATGGAACAATTTATGGAAATGAAGCTAATAATAAAAAGAAAACAAAATACTAGAAAGAGAAGAAAATGCTAGAAAAAAAAGAATTACATTAAAAAGAGAAATTATAGGACGACCACTAGAACATTAAACTAATACTTAAAAAGAAAATAAAGAAAAAGAAAATAGAAATGAAATGTACTAACTATAAATTGAACATTAAACTAAAAGAAAAGAAATGTAATATTAACAATAAACTACATTACAAGAAAATGGAATAGAATGCTATTGAAATAAGAATCTAGATTAAACAAAAAAAAGAAAATTAAATAATAGAATAGTAAAGAAAGGAAATAAAGTGCTAGCACGTTGAATTAACATAAAAGAAAGAAAATGAAAAGAAATGTGACTTTTGAATTAAATGGGTATAATATTGACTATTATAACTATTTATTATGTAAGTGCTTAAATTATGATAATTAACAACATTAATAAGTTGTAATTGTTAAAACAAATATTAGCACTATTTAATGATTTAACAATTGGTAATAAGCTTAATAATGAAGGTAAGTAAATGAAACGAGTAGGCTAAGTAAACTAAAACTAGAATTTAAAGCAATGTAAGAATAAAACAACTATATAAGTGATGCGAGAACGTGATTAAAATGAATTGACCAAATTAAACCCGACCACTCCAAAGGGGTAGAAAGTGGAGCTAGAAGGGCCGGGGATCCAAACGAGGTACCTGGATTGCTGGAGAATCCTCAAGTCGGGAAATGTGCTCCAATTGTCCACTCCTCGAGGGGTGATTCAAGTAATGTAGGCTTCAATGTACGTAAGGGAGATTAGGGACTCGGTATCCCAGCAGGATTTCGGCGTCGGGGCTCGGGATCGCTCGGTATATCGGCAGAGTCTCTCCCGCTCAAAATTCCTCTTGAAAATGTACGCCGGGGTACGGTATTTATAGAATTCTTCAACCAATGACAATTTGACACGTTTTGGGACACGTCAGGCCATTTAAAGTTGGCGGCCGTTAGTTTGGAAAAGGTTCCACAAAGTTCTATTGGCGGCCGCCACAATGTGAGTTGGCGGTCGCTATGTTGGAGTTGGCGGCCGCCGCTTTTTGCTAGGGTTTTCAAGAGGTTCTATTGACGGCTGCCATAATGAACATGGCGGTCGCCACTTCTGACAATGAGTTGGGCAACATGTTATTGATGGTTTGGTACAATTTCATTGGTTTTGAAGGTTTTTGATGACTGGGTTCAAATACCGAGCTTGGATTACCTCCCGGGGATCGTACTGAGGCACTATTCCACTTGTTTTCATCATCGGATTCGCATAAGATTTGGCAGGGTCAAATTGGGGTGTCTACAAGGGCAGACCAAAATCTGGTCTTGCATTAATTTAGGGCTTAAGTTGCATTTTAATACCATTTTGTGTGAGAAATCGGCTAAAATATTAATTTTATGTATCTTTTTGGTGTCTTAACTTACTAAAACCAATTATATTGATGTGTTTATAATTTATTTAGTCTTCTCATAATTTATCATAATTTTTGTAGCAATTAATTAAGTAGATGTAGGCTTTTAAGTCAACGTAAGCTAGTTTGACAAGAATTGACTTATTTGTTGTGTAGAGATTTTAAATAATTGTTTATTTACTTTTGTTGACCTATATTATTATATTATTATGCATATTACTTGTATAAAAAGTCTTGGGGTCATAATAATGCTTAATTTATATGACTTTTTCTCATTTTTGAACTTAAAAAGGCAAAAAAGTCACTTTTTGGGTACAAACACCATTGTGGTCGGCCACTAAGGGCATTTTTTTTATTTTTGATGTTATTTTGTCTTTTATTTCTTAATTGTATTTAAATATATGATTTAGGGTATCCATGGGTCAAATTTTAAATTTTTAAGATTTTTTACTATACTAGGGGCAAAATGGTCATTTTACCATAATTATGAGAATTTTTGATGTTTAATCTTACATTTCATGTTATTTACTTAATTTAGGATGTTAAGAGTCTTCTTTGAGTATTAGGATTTTGCCTCTGAGCATTTGATCTATTTAGGATTTTTGGATCGAATTAGAGTTTTCGAACCGAGTTAGGGTTTTCGTTCTTTTAGTGACCTAAGATCTTATCAGCTAACCGTCGTTAATGATAGGGTTTGGGTTGGATTGCCACACTGGTCGTTATAAATCGGGTTGTTACAACTAGAGTCTGTACTGGTGTGTTACACCAAACTTGCCCTTGGTCGACTTCCCTTGCTGCAAAACCTGAAAATATTATCCTTAAATATCACCCACCTCCTATGCAACCAATGAAAATTGACAAAATTCAAAAAATTACTTACTTGTAATAATTAAGTCTCAATTACAATTTTGTGATAAAAACACACCACACACCCCAGTCTCCCCTATGCATTTTGGCTGAGAGAGAGGTGAGGGAGAGCTACCCAAAAATATTTTAAGTATTTTCAAGAAGAAGGAGAGAAGAAGAAAGGAAGAAGGAAAAAGGAGCTAGGGAGGATCAAGGACTTAGCAATAAAGCTAAGTCTCACTCTTCTTCATCCTTTAGAGCATCAAAACAAGTAAGTAAATTCTCTAAAATCTTCTGTCATAGTCTCATAAAATAGCTCTCAATCCATCTCTATAATCAACCCTAAGAATAAAAAATAAAGATTAACTAAAAAAGGCGTCGTAGGAGTAGATTGTGGACTGTTCGTGTAAAATTAAGTCTTACATGAGCTTGCATGTGAATATTTTTGAGTTTTATGACTTGAATATGTTCTGGAGTTTTGGCTTATATAAGTATAAGACATGCATGCAAAGAAAATACATAAAAAATACACAACATGAGCTGAGCTACCGAAACCCTAGATAACCTAATTTTCTAGGCTTACCAACATTATGCCACGAACTTTAAGATATCATAACTAATTGTATAAAAATGAACTAAATGTAATTTTTATCTCCAAACCTATCTTTTTGAGTTCTCTTTCATAAAAAATTAGTTTGGAGTGATTTCGTTTAGTAGAACTCAAGATATACCATTTTTCCCAAAAAGTGTCAGATCTTGACCACTTTACGTTTCAGACCTAAATCCCTAAGTTAGAGTGAGAAATGAGCTTGAGTCAAAACATAAAACATGTAGAGGAAATGTTTTTCTTACGGTCCACAAAAAATGAGCCAAATATATGAAGCCTTGATAGGATAAAACCCTTCCCAAAGTCATTATTGAGATTTAGTGACTGATAGAGCTCTCTGTCACACATTTTTGTGAGACCAAAACCCAAGTTTTTAACAGCCAAATCAAAAAGTGGTAAACATGAAAACTGTATCTAACTTATTAATCTAACTACTGAGCAAAAATCAGCCCAAAATACCCTCGGATGGTACCCCAAAGGTTTTGAGCATTCTCTGTTGAAAACCAATTCTGCAGACCCTTTTTAGGCTAACTGCACCCACTTTATCGATTGGCCAAAAACACCTATTTGTTCCAAACAACTTGCCCTAGAACAAAACATGAAACTTTTAGGGGACATCTTAAACTAAAACCTCCCCAAATCAGAACCATAGCCCTTGAATTTATACCCCAAAATCGGAGCCAACAGAGTCCCAAATTTTAGATTTTCCTTTGTAAAGTGCTGAACAGTTTTCACTTAATCAAATAAATGACCTTTTTGCACTAGCATTTGACCTTAGTGCACTAGGATTTGACCTTAGTGTTAAACATGAAAGTTGTAGAAAATATTTTTATTTAATTGGTGTTCAAAAATTAGAAATTAAATCCATACCTAGGTACCATAAAACACTGCTTAATTTTAAAATTGACAATTAAACACTTACTTTAATTTGGCTAAGTGCTTAAGCGGCATGTTAGTTTATGAATCTTGACTATATAGACTTTACTTGATTTATATGAGTGGTTGGTATATAAAATTAACAATTTGATGATTAGAAATCATGCCGATAGGTTGGATCCATATCACTTGAATTGTAGACTATGCTTCATATAATTATACTTTCTGTTTTAGCGAGTTGTACCCTATGCCATATCGTATTTATATTCCATGCTATAATTAATTATACATGAGAAGCATATTGCACATCATGAGCATTCCTACATTTTATCTTGAGTTATCGGAATCCCTTTCGTACCTTTCATTTTGGGTTGGGTGATATGAAAATCATTCTTCTGTGGTTTTGGATCTAGGGCGTCCCTGGTTACCAAATTTGAAAATGAATAGGGCGATTGTTTATGATAAGAAGGGGGGTTAGGCACCATGGGTTCGTCACTAGCTTTTTAATTAGACCTTGGATTGACGCCTAACGAGTATCGTGGTCCTTAATGTGGGATCGGTTGGCCTGGAATAAGGATGGACAAAATTGGAAGGCCTGCCCCCACACCGTTGCCATTGCGTAAAACAGCTATGGCATGTAGCTAAGGCGATGGTTTACCATTCACAATGAGGCAAGGATAGGTTCAGTGATCAGGTCCCATCAAGTCTACTCTATAATTCTGGTGTGAAATTCATGATATTGTTCTAGAAGTACATTGGGTCGGACAACTGCATTGCATTCAATTGCATCACGCATGCGCACAATTGTTCTTATATATGTTTAACCTGTTGAAAATGACAAATTATCTGTCTCTATGACCTTAAAATTTGTATTGGGTATTATACGATATGTATTGTATGATATTTTATTGAGCTTGTTAGACGGTTTAGGAAATTTGCTTTTGTGGTTCGGCTCATGGCATTCGTACCAAAGGTGAAGAAGAAGAACAAATTGAGGAAGGAGTGTTCGTGGAAGAAGAAGACTTCGAGGAGCTGTTGGAGGTAAAACTGCCAAGATCATTATTTTTGAAAACGATTATAGGTAAAAATTAACTAGACGGGCAAACGCCAAAACGGGCTCCAGATAAAACTTTTGACGACGAACGATCAAAATAAAATCCGTGCAACCAAAGTTAATTTAGAAGAATACCTTTTGTCGATCGATTCTTCAACTACGATTTGATTCCGAGTTGAAGCTCATGCCAGATCTTCTACTGTATTATTCTCTTGTACGATTCTCGAACGTTGTGTGTGCTACGAACTATCGAGAACTCGTACCGGCAGAACCCATATATATTTTGGTCTTTAAAGATAAAATATGATATATCAATGATATGAAACTGGTTCAGCTTACCCGCATATATATAGTGCTACAGCAGGGACCTGGGGAGTAATTATGAGTAGGACTTCCAGTGGAACACAGATACCTACTAGCTGTTTCTGTAATTATGGAAAGGCGTAGCAGTTTCTATAATTTTCATAAAACACTGAATTACAGTTCACACAATTAAAGAACTGTAATTGCACCCTGACTCATAATCTCAAGACCTTCTTGCATTAAGCTCCTATTATTAAATACTCACCATTTCTCCCCACGTTAAGATTTTCGATACCTGCCTATTAAATTTAATTACTGACAATTTAATTTAATTAGTATCTTGATATTCCATAAGCTCTTCCGCTTAACTTATTTAACTGTCGGATAATCAAATCTATCTACAAGACTTGGTCTTGTCAAAACTTATAAGCTTTCTTAAGGGGGTATTATCAATCTCGATTTATCAGGACGTGGAGTCTGTGAATAATTAATAATTGCCATATAAATAATACCGCTATCCAACTCACCGGGAATATAGACTCATATAAGATTACACCCTCTAATGAATCAAAACAACGAATATTAAATATATCCAAATCAATAATTATTTTAGGGTTAAGATGATAAGCACTTTTCATAATAACATTGGGATGTGAATTAATTTATATAGTCAGTTTAAAATTAATTATCCCAAATGTCTCGTTCAATACACACAAAGTGTACTGGCACAGAGAGTCAAAAAAATAGACGACACTATTATCTAATCCCCGTAACCAAGACAGGCCTACTAAAACTCTGTGCTACAGTCGTACCGATGGTATGTCCATTCCATCTAAACTGTGAACATAAAACTTATATTCTGTAAGAATCTAAAATTTGATCTTCTGTGTGTAAGCCATACTATACACACCAGATTAAATACTATACAGAATATCTGACATCCATGCATAACATTGAAGAAATCATACACATATATTGCTCATAAAGATTCTCATAAAATGGAAAATTAATTTTATTAAAATAAAATTAAATACTAAAAATATGATTTTCAGTATACCAACTTTAACAATCTCATACTTATACTCAAAAGAATGCTGTCATACATCTGACTCCCATGCCCTCTACATGACTTTTAAAAGTCTTAGCCTGTAAGCTTTTTGTAAAGGATCTGTAAGGTTGTCTACTGATGTAAGCTTTATGTCTGACTGAAAATCTGGGTCTGTGTCTCCCAAAAGGTACTAGACTGTCTGCCTAGTAAACCAACATATAATCTTTAGTTCTTTTCATTTTCAGGTACTTAATTATATTATTTATCGCAGTCCCATGCTCCTGCCCTAGGTTAGACTGATATCTGCTAACCGTGCAAACGGCAAAGCAGACGTCGGGTCTAGTGCAAAACATAGCATACAATGAGGCTTTCTACTGCTGAAGCATAAGGAACTGCCTTTATCCTCTCTATCTCATCAGGTGTCTTGGGACACTGATCCTTGAATATAGTGATTCCATGCCTGAAAAGGAGAAACCCTTTCTTGGAATCTTGCATACTAAAATGAGCTAGGATATCATTCATATACTTTGCTTGTGATAAGCCCAAGTCCAAAGATGTGACTGGCTTCTCCCAAGTCTTTCATATCGAACTGCCCAAATAACCATACTTTAACCGTAGATAATGCCCCCACATCGTTTTCGATGAGCAAGATAT
>JAUMHN010398237.1:0-16297 GCA_032360265.1 Heliamphora ciliata
GCCGTTGGGGCAGAAGACCTGTAGTCTTCTTTTTCTCTCTTTTTAGACCATGTACTGTTTTACATGTTTTTGGTATTGGAACTATGTATTGTATGCCTGTTGGCATTTATATTTAAGCATGTATGTTCTTTATCTTAAGAGTGAAACATCGGGTTAGATGTTGTTTATGGGTGCTTCAGGTGGCCTGGAGTTTGGAGCGTGGCAATAGATGGATCCTCGGGTCTCCGATTTCGTCAAATTTCTCCATGTCAAGCATCTTGAACTTCTCGAGAAGCTTAGTATCAAGGAACAAATAGAGTCCCTTAACATCCAACATGTAGTCTTCAACCCCTCGGGCTTTTCTCAAAATATTTTCCAATTTATCGAGCTTATCAGACAAGATCGAATCCTTCGTGGTTAGAATTTTTGAGATTCCGGTCGAACAGGCTGCTCAGCTATTTGTTACGCCCCCTCGGGTCCCACATTTTCATTCCAAAGGTTATCCTCTACAATGTCTTCTTGTCCGTTCAGGAGAACTGCATTGGGGTCTACAACCCGAGTCTGTAAAGCCTAGATCTATGCCTGACACTATGTCTGAATCCTAGCCTGATTGGTTACGGTAAGGCTAACTCCTTTAACTGTCCGCTGTAACTCTATGATCGCCCTCATCATATCTTCCATAGTCAATTCTGGATCTACCATCAATAACCTCAGCTGATCTACACGTCTGAGTCTTCCAATCAGAGATCGGGCCCAAGTGCGTATAGGTTCTTTTTTACTCAGAGCTATTATCCCGGGTTTCTAAATCGAAAGGACTCGTGTAAACTGAAGGACTCGTCAATCGGGTCTAAACTCGAAACAACTCGCGTTCGGTAATGAGATGGGTAAACAAAAACTAACGCTAATTGGGGTATTAACTATACAAACAAAAGCATCCTTAAAAAAAATTATATAATCCTTAAAGATTTGTTGATCCAAAAAGAAGGGGTTTTAAGAAGCCATATGCACATGAGCAGGTTGGTATGTAACAACTCGGTCCGGATCCCAGTTGTAACAACCCGCATGGTAGTCACACGTGTAAAGACCCGGCCCAAACCATAGAATTAGCAACGGTTAACTAACAAGATCTTAGGTCGCTGAAAGATTAGAAACCATAATTAAATCGAAACCCTAATTTGACCCCGAATCCCTAAAAATATCAAATACTCAAAAGAGAAGTCTTAATACTCAGAGAAGTCTCATGACATCCAAAATTAAGTAAATAACACGAAATATAAGGTTAAAAATAAAAAATTCTAATAATTAGGGTAAAATGACCATTTTGTCCCTAGTACAGCAAAAAATCTTAAAAACTCAAATTTTGACACATGGACAACCTAAATCAGATATTTAGATATAATTAAATAAAAAAAAAAAACAAAATAACAACAAAAATAACAAAAATACCCTTAAATGGCTTGCTACATTGGGATGTGTGCACAAAAAGTCACTTTTTGTCTTTTTAAGCTCAAAAATGAAAAAAAAATCTACAAATTAAGCATCATTATGACCCAAAACTTTTTAAACAAGTAATATAGATAATAATATAATAATATATGTCAAGAAAAGAAAACAAATTATTATTTAAAGTTCCTACATAATAAATAAATTAAAAAATCAATTCTTGTCGAACTAACTTAATTTGACTTAAAAGTCTACACTTATTTAATCAATTGATATAAGAATTATGATAATTCATGAGAATACTAAATCAATCATAAACATACTAAAATAATAGGTTTTAGTAGGTAAAAACGCCAAAAAGATATACAAAATTAATATTTTAGGCGTTTTCTTACACAAAATAATACCAAAA
Organism: Heliamphora ciliata; assembly: GCA_032360265.1. Taxonomy (NCBI): domain Eukaryota; kingdom Viridiplantae; phylum Streptophyta; class Magnoliopsida; order Ericales; family Sarraceniaceae; genus Heliamphora; species Heliamphora ciliata. The sequence goes on from JAUMHN010398237.1 coordinate 1,835, forward strand.
CATAATTTAAACCTCAAATATATAAAAAAATCAGATTTTGAGCCTCCCCAAACAGCCCTAGCCCAACTCCCACCTGCCAAATCTGAAACCAAATTTCTTAAAAAGAACATAGCCACCTATGCAACCAATTAAAATTCAAGAAATTTAAATTAAAGCTTACATAGTATCAGTAAATCCACTACCCTTCTTCCCTATAAACATAAGCTAAACACCACCCCATTCCTCCTCTATGTTTCGGCTGAGGAGAGAGAGAGGGTTGTGTATGTACTTGAGTGTTCATGAGAGTTTATGCAAGTTTGAGAGAGAATGAGAGAAGAAGAAGAAGAAGAAGAAGAAAAAAGGAGCAAGGAGCAATACTTTAAAGCTAAGTCTCATCATCCTTCAACCTTTAGAACAACCAAACAAGTAAGTAAACTACTAAAAATTCCTTATCATTCTCTTACAAAATATCTCTCAACTCATCTCTATAAGCACATCTAAGAATAAGAATCTAAAAAAAAATATCAAAAAGGCATTGTAGGGCCAAATAGGGGTTGTTTATGTTTAGTTGATGGTTGGATATAGTTGCATGTGGTTATTTTTTAGTTTAACAACTTGTATATGTTTTGAAACTTTGATATATATGTATAAAATATATGCATGCAAAGAAAAGAAACTAAATCTTAACATAGCATGAACTAGCACACTAAAACCCTAAAAGGCCTAATTTTCTGGATATTTTGACTTTCTATCCCATAGTTTGATTTATCATAATTAATTGTAGAAACATGATCTAAGAGTGATTTTTATGTCCAAACCTAGGTTTCAAAGTTATCTTTCATACCAAATTGGTTAGAAGGGATTTTATTGGGTAGAATTCAAGATATACCATTTTTGCTAAAGAGTATTAGATTCTAACCACCATATATTGCAGACATAACAATCCTAGGATAGAATTAGAACCGAGCTTAAGTTAGAACATAACACTTGTAGAAAACATGTTTGTCTTTCTTTCCACCAAAACTAAGCTTAAAATATGGAGATTTGATAGGTAAAAACCCTCCTCAAAACTACTATTGTAAATCTGTGACTGACAGAGCTCTCTGCCACATGTTTTTCCATGACTAGAAACCTATATTTTTAGTGACCAAATCCGAAAGTGATTTTTATGAAACGTGTAGATAACATATCAAACTATTTACTAACAAAAAATCAGATCTAGATACCCTCAGATGGTCCACCAAAAACTTTATGCATTCTCTATTGAAACCAGGTTCTGCTGAACCTTTTATAGCTAACTGAACCCATTTTATAAAATGGCCAAAATCATTAACTTATTCCAAACAATTTGCCTTAGCACTAAACATAAATATTGTAGGGGACACCTTAAATTAGAGCATATCCAACAATCAGACCCATAGCCCTTGGCTTGATGCTCCAAATCTAAGACCAACTAATGCCCAAATTCTGTACTTTTCTCTATAAAGTGCTAAATTATTTTCTCTTAAATAAAATAAATGACCCATTTACCCTAGGATCTGACCTTAGTATTAAACATAAAAATTGTAGAAAATATTTTTATCTAAATGGTGTTCAAAAAATCAAAACTTAACGCTATGTCTAGGTACCCAAAAATACTGTTATGATTTTTAAATTGGCGCTTGAACATTTACCTTAATTTTGATTAATTAAGTTTATAGAGGCATGTTATGTTATTGGACTTAAATTATAGGCCTTAATTAAGTTGTGTTGGATGATTAGTGTATGAAAATGATTAATTGATGATTAGAATCCATGCCGCTAAGTTAAATCCATATATTATGAATTATAACTTATGCTTCATATACTTATATTCCATACTTTAATGAGTTGTACCTTATGCTATTCTATGCTTAGATGCCATGTGATATATCGTTATACATGAGATGCATGTTGTACATCATAAGCATTACCATGCTTGCATCTTGACATATCGGAGTCACTTTTGTACTTGTCATTGTGGGTTGAGTTATGTGAAAGTCATTCCTTCTGAGATCCTGAACCTAGGGCGTCCCTGGTTATCAATTCTGAAAATGATTTGGGAGATGGTTTATTATGAAAGGGTTTAGGCACCATGGGTTCATCACTAGCCTTTTAATTTTGGTAATTTATACTTTTGGTTAACACCAAATGAGCATCATTGCCCTTAGGTAGGATTTTGCACATTTTTGGTTAGCCGAAAGATAAGGATGTTATTGGCCCACCTCCATACCGTTTTCATTAAGTAAAACAGCTGAGGCATGAAGTCAAGACGAGCGTTTACTACTCGCAATGAGGCAAGGATAGGTTTGGTGATCAAATTCCCATAAAGTCTACTCTGAAATTTTTGGCGTGAAATTCATGTCATGATCCTGGATATATGTTGGGTTGGGCATTTGTATCGCATTCATTTGTATCACGTACTTGTATACTTGTTCTTACATATGCTTGTCTTGCCATAATTGTCAAATTTTTCTATCTCCTTGACTATAAATTATACTGAGTGTTATATGATGTGCGTTGTAGAATATTTTGTGGTGAGTTTGGTTAGAAGGTTTAGGAAGTTTATTTCTGGACATTGGCTCATGGCATTTGTGCCACGTGTGAGGAGGAAGAACTCTTTGAGGAAGTCGCACCCATTGAATAAAACAGATGTGACATGAAGCCTGGTAATGAGGTTACTATTCACAACGAGGTGTGATGATGGCTTGGTGATACTTTGTCCAGAAAGTCTACTCTTGTAATTCCCGACGTGGAATTGATGTTCTAATCTTGGTGTATGTTAGGTTCGGCATTATCATTGCATTGTCATTACATTCTTTTCATAATTAGTTGCTTTTATACTTATCTGCTTATCATATTATGTCTTTCAAATTTTTCTGTCTCCTTGATATATAAATGCTTTAAGTGTTGGACGAAATGTGTTGTGGTGAATTTGTGTCATGAGTTTGGTTTGACAGTTTGGAGTATTTTCTTTTTGGCTTTGGCTCATGGCTTCATGCTATAGGTGAGGAGGAAGAAGTCTTTGAGGAAGGAACCTCCTACGAGGAAGGATATACCGATCATGGTGAGTTTCCAAAGCAAGCGAATCCTGATGATGCTTAGATGAAGAATCAAGTCATCTTTTTGTTTCTTTCTATTCAGTTTTCGAGGGTTCGTTGTAATTTTTGTAATTTTCTTGTAAAGTTGTAACACATAAATATTTTTGGTTAGGGTTGATATCTTAATGATGTGATATTATAATACACATCTATGAATAAATCGCTATAATATCCCTTTATTTTATACTTATGTATGTCCCGATGTGCCCGAAAGCCGGGGTATCACAGTAAGGGTGAGAGTGATGATGGGGGTGGTTATGAGGCAATGATGGTTTATGAAATATAATTGAAAGGACAGAATTACTAGAAACTAATTATGGTGCATATGAATTGAATAAAAAACAGCACAAAATCGGTGCAAAACCATCTGGATGGAAAAAACCCTAATCAGTCTCCAACAAAAAAAATGAAACCAATAAATCTAACAAGGCAAAAACATGGATTATACCATCGAGATCTCTCTAATTTGATCTCGTCTCAATACTTGAATAGGAATCTTCAAGATCAAAACCCAAATCAACGAGATCTTGTCTCTAACTTAGATCTTCTTTCGCATTCCCAAAAATTGAAACACGAACGGAGTGTGAGCTCTAATCCTTAGTGGTTCAAACCCAAACCTTGTTGCTCTGATTGTTATAGATTTTCACAAGTATGCAAAAACCTTAAAAATGAGCAAGATTGGCTGCCAAGGGTTGTAATATATATATATATATATATATATATATATATATGTTACAACATGGACCAAAGAATTAAATAGGGCTCAAACTCCTTATGTAATTAAAAAACTTAATTCAACCCATAATTAATTTCCTAAAACGTAAATTGCAATTCATACCACTAAACAATTATAATTGGTCCCGTTCTTATTCTCAAAAAATTACTTCCAAGCTCCTTGCTATTAAATGTTTATGTATCTCACATGTTAAGATTACAGATATCCGTCAATTAAATTAAATCACTGATAATTATATTTAATTTACCTCTTATAAAAATTCATTAAGACATAAAAACTTATAAACTTCTTTAAGGAGTATCATCAATCCTTATACCGGAACGTGAATTTTCTCAATAATTGATATTTACCATATAAGTAATGCCATTATTCAATCCACTGGGCTTATTGACCCATAAAAGATCTCACATTTTTATGAATCCAAACAACAAGTACTAAATATACGTGTCTATTAATTATTTCATAATTAAAAGTATAAGCAGTCATAATAATCATGGAGTGTTAATTATTATATATAATCAATATAAGAATAATTACTCCAACGCGGTGCTATTCAATATATACAAAGTGTAAAAAAATAAAAGGTCGGAACTATATCTTTTTCTATAACTAAGACAGATCTATTAAAATACTGTGTTATAATCCTACCATTGGTATGTTGTATCTGAGACTGTGAGCCAAACACTTATATTCTACAATAACCAAAATCTGATCTTCTGTATGTAAACTAAACTCTACATACCAAATTATTTACAATGTAGAATAAAAGACACATATAAAATATTAAGTAAAATTTATTCTTAAAGACAACGAGATTTTTAAACTTGAATTCTAATTCTAGAATGAGATTTTTTTAAACTTGAAATATTTATTAGCCAATCAATCCATACTCACACGACCAGTTCACAACCAGCTTTCCTAATCTGAAGAAATATGCCTTCAGAAGTCTTTATCAGGCTGGTGGTGTCTGGTTTCTTTTGTTATCTTTTCAATATATAGATACATAGATATATGCCTATCAATTGGTGGACGTGAGTTTATTGTGATTTTTCAATTGTTCGTGGGGTAAAATTGGGTGGATGGAAAAACTATTCAATGCCCTAAAGCCATGGTTTTTTATGCCACAAGCTCCTTGGAAATGATCATGTGGCCCATTTATGTTTAGAGGTAGATCGTTCTATATAATTATATGTGGCTCCCAAAGAATTTGTGGCAATACCAAATAATTGTTTGGCTAGAAGGGTTATATGTTTAAAGGTAAAATCGCACTATAGGATCCGGTGCCAGTCCTTAAAGATTTTGGACCCAAAACGAATGATAAAAAGGAGCCTTATAATTTTTTATATATATAGTAATTTCATGAAAAATCATTACTAAAGTCTCAATGAATTAAATTTTTATTTGTTGTCTCACAATTCAACAATATTCAATTTAAACAAATTATATTTTTTTTTGTACACTTTTTTAAAAATTGGCAAACAAAAATTAGAAAAAAAATTATATAGCAAAGACTTTATACATACAATAAACAACTATAATAAAATAGAAATTCTGACATTTAATTATTCAACCATTTAAAAATTATCAAAAATTAAAAAAATAATACAAACAATAAAATGTATGATAAAATTTTCTCTTTTTTTTTGATGAGGAGTAAGGGGCAGTGGAGAGGGGAGGGAAGGAGAGGGGAAATGAGTCAAATCGTTGACCGGATGAGATGCCAATAAGGCTAAGAGCCCTAATTAGTGCTAAAAAATTAAAAACTCAAAGTTATTGTCTTGCTAACTTTGCCCTAAGACCAGCTATGACAAGATGATGTGATTTTTAAAAAGTTTATGGCACCCGGTAGTCATGGACACCATTGCCCAAATAATTGTTCGGTTTGGTGGGTTTTTAATTATTATTCTTATTATTGCTAGATCTCAGAGGCCCGTGGACCAAAAGTGCGGTTGGTGAGAGAGAAAGAGAGAGATAAGGGGAGTAAGGGGAGATGGGGTCAAGGTTTGGTGATGTCGTGATGGTGAGCAGATTGCGCATTTATTATGTTTTGCCCCACTTTGTTTACATATCCGGTTTAGAGTATTAGGTTATTAATAATTTATTTTGTTTATTTATTTATTTTTGGGTGTAGTGAATTTTTATTATTTGATTATATTTTTTATTTTAAAATTAGTTTTCTGGGAAGGGATCAAAAAAATAAAAAGTTTTAATTAAAAAGTAGAAAAAAATAAAAAGACAAAGAAGACAAAAATAAGTTAAAATAAGTCAATAAGTTAATTTTTTTTTTTATATATATTTTTTTCTTTACTTAACTTTTATCATCTTTTGACGAAAGAAACTTGTTTTTTCAATTTCTCTCATTGAGATAAATTAAAAAAAATAAAAAATAATAAGCCAAGTTATCAAAATTTAACTCAAACCAGCCGGTCTTGGAGAAAGAAATGATTCCACAACTCCATGTAAATGACAAGCAATGTATGTCACAGCTCCTATAAATGACGCATACAACAAAAGAGTTTTACATTCTAATGATAATGGGAGGGTTTACAGATGCGCCTACTGCTCAAGAGGTATCCACTCTAGTTCTACATCTAAGTCTCCAGATTCTACATTCTGGAGCTTCAGAGACACTTGCTGTTTCACCTTGCCGTCGACTATGTTTACGGTGCTATCCTCTTTGAGGGCATTGTCATGAGATTTCAGCCACTTCCCAATCTGCATGTTTCCAAACATACCGGCATCTCCGAAAGCCAATGCAGAGGTTATCATCGGTTGGATATCGACCTCGGCTTCTCCCATAATATCATCAGCTGAAAACGTGTCGTAATCGTACACTTGCTGCAGTATGGAAAGATTTAAAGACTAGATTAAAAATTCCGAACATATTAGGGCCAAAAGTGAAAAGAAAAAGAAATCCTTCAAGTAATTTCATCATGTTAAAATATATATTAATATATATAAAAAAAGAAATATATTTTTAAAATACATTGATACTAAAGAATATAACAATTGCATACCATACATACTAGAAGGCTATGGAATTGTTGGAAATATTACCTTCCATATATAACAATTACATACCGTTTGTCTGTGTGAGCCCCCAAGTGAAGATTTTGGTGGGACACCAGATAGGCATCATCAGTAGTCTAAGAAAACTTGTTCAAGAAAGGCATCTCAAGTAAATGACCGTCATCCAAAAAGATTCTGTTAGGAAATCTTTCAGAATGTTATGTTCAATGGAAGTTCCAATTATAGGGACTTCCAAGCGTTCTATGGTTATTCCTTTCAATTTTAGTCCAATAGCTTCGAGAGGTCAAAGTAGGTAGTGATAAAAGGAACGATGGGAAAATGCTAACAGTTTGTTGTGGTGGAATCTATACAAGGCAGTGGCAACATAGAAGAGATTGAGATGCGGGTGAAAAATGTACAGTTACTAATATTTCAAACATAAATTATATCAATTTGATGGCTGCAGAAAAGAAAATTCATATCAACCAACGCCCCTCATGCGATCCAGGAGCAACTCTCTGGAAGCAAAACTAGAGAAACTTGTACCAGAATCTACATGAATGAATAACTTCATTTTTGGCAGATAAGGTTAGAAAAAAGAGCTGAATAACAGAGCCACTTAATATTGAAGGAGTTGGCCCTAAAATGGATTAGTTGAATAGAAAGAGAACAAAATTCAGTGTGGACAGTGGGTGTAATACTTAATTAGCATGACGACTGTTGATCGATATTTTTGGTGATGGAACCTAAAAGCTAGATTGCATGTCACAAGATTTACAAGTGTTTATTTAACTTGGTCAATCTTGCAAAATATGACTGAAACTGAAACAGAAATTGCAGTTCAGAAGAAATTTTTTACTTCTCTCTTCAGATCCATTGGGCATCCCCAGCGTCTCTACAACTTCCATCAGTAAATCTATCAAAAAACCAGTATACTGCAATTATTAACCTGATCTAAGGCATACAAACGTGGGACATGTAGTTAGAGGTTGGATAAAGTAGTTAGAGATTTTCTTTTCCCTTTTATTTTTCTCTTTGGAGGACTTCTTGTGAGACCCGGTTTCGTTTTATTTTTGTAATGTTTATTCGAGATTTTGGTTAGTACTTTAATCGTTATAGAATATCATGTTTCGATATATGTTATGCATGCGTGGGCTTGGTCATGCATCTTTTGTTCGGGTTTTCACCCAGCAATGACCACTCGGGTAGAGCTCTATTCGCTCGAACGAGCTAGTGGCAGACAGTTGAGTTGGTGGGAGACCGCTCGAGCAGTGGGAGGTCCGCTCAAGCGTAGAGTCTAGCGTGAGATATTTATAAAACATCCCATGCCTTGGGCTTTGTGCCAAAACTCTTTGTGTAAGCTTCATCTCCCCTCTCTAGAAAGATCACTCAAACACTCTACCTTCTCTCTAGCTTTCGACTTGATTCGGGTTCAGATCTTGGCGTTTGGATCGTCGATCGTCGATCCTCGATCCTCGATATTCTTGTCGTGGGCTTCACGTTCATCTGACCGAAATCGCGTTTTAGCGACTTAGGTTTCTCGCTGGTGTTCAAAACTTCGAGTTTTAACTCACCAAGGTAGGATCCTAAACTATCTTGTCTTAAAAATGTGCTACGTGAAGTTTTATACGTTTTTACCATTTAAAAATGCATTAAATCTCGAACTTTGTGTTTAAGCCGTGTTTGGGTGGCTAAAAAGCATGTTGTGCGTTTTTATGGTTTATTATAAGATTGGTGGATGTATGTGTCGTGCTGTTTTCGAAAAGAGGAGATTTGGAAACCGGAAAGATTTATGCAAATGTTTGCGAAAACTTAATTTAGAGGTTTGGAGCTAACCCTTGAGGTTGAGTTTTGTTTTAACGTTCGCTAGTCTCCATAGTTAGGTGGATGACGTTGATATGTGAATGTGATGTTTGGACATGGTTGTGTGCATGCAAACTTTGGTTCATTCATACATTATGAGGGGCAAATTTTAGTCCTACAGTGAAAGCCCGTGAAGATGCATTATGGGGGGCGAATTTTGGTACTACGGTGAAAACCCGTAAAGATGCATGAGTTGCATGTAAATCATTGTGGGTTATGTAAAACTGTACTTGAAGCTCGTGTAAGTCGAAACATTCATATATTTGTGTTAACATGTTTAGCTTTTATTTCATGCTAGTTTCCTTCTTATTGAGCCTCAGCTCACGGTGTGAGATTTGAAAACCTTTTTCGGGTACACATGATCACTCGGGATGATCTTGAGGAGCTAGAAGCGGCAAAAGACTTTCTTAGTTTTCCTTTTGTTTTTCTTTTGGAACATGTTTTGATATGTAATGTTTTGGAACAGAAAGCTTATGTTGTAAGCCTTGAGGCGATTACATCAACGCATGTACGTTGTGATAATTTTGAGAGAGAAACCAAAGGTTGGTTGTTTTTTCTTTTTTTTTTTTTGGTTTAGGTTAAACGCTTTCCATGATTCATTTTCGAGTCGAAGGAGTGACTTCTTTATCTCATGAACGTTTTGTCCCAAATTCCTTGTTTATTCACACCCTTGTTCAAAGATACGGTTTTTAGGTGTGTTTTTTAGACTTGAGAAAATTTTCTAGTTTTTGGCTTGAAAATCTCTCGGATGTCTCACCGCTCGAGCGTACAACCACTATGTGAAAAAGTTCAGTTTTGTCTCGAAAGAAGGTTTTTTGATGAAAAATCTTTTGAGTATCCTTTCTGGTTTAAAATGGCATGTTTTTTAGAATTATTTTACAAATAAAAATCCAGTTTTCATTTTAGTTTCCGTGGAGTTTTATTGTTTAGAAATCGGGGCGTTACAACTTGGTATCAGAGCTCTGGGTTCGAATACCTAAGAGCCATGGAAAGAGGTTGCATCACTTTGTGAGGATGGTTGCGTATGCTTGATTGCATGTATTTAAATGCTTTCATAACATGATGATGATAACCTGTTAAATATATGGATGTTGTGTATACGTGAGCATGGAGGTTGGACCTTAGAATTGATTAATTTTGCATTCGGGCGTTTGGATTAACAAACTCAAAAGCCGAGTTAGAAATGCGTTCGCCCGACGTACCTTCAAGTAAGAAATTTAAGTAGGTTACCCAAATTGACTCATCACTCTTGATGGTACTCCTCGATACGTGAAATCTGTTTACATGATCTTAAAAGGCTAAGTGTTAGCATGATTATGTGACTTATATCTGTAAAAACATGATGGACTGAATCTTATATTGTTATGTTCCATATAACTTTAGTATAGAAGTGATGTCTACGCGGAGAGGACGAGGTTGTGGTCATGGTTTAGGCCAAGGAGATGTGCCAATCCCTAATGCTAGGGATGCTAATGCTCCCCAAGGACCAGTAGATGGGGTAGGGTTGCTACGTGAGATGATGGGTTCCATCCGTCAGCTAGCCGAGACCGCTAGAAGAGAGGTGAGAGTACCCGAGCCAAGGGCAACTGTTGCGATACAAGAGTTCCGACGTCTTGACCCTCCTACCTTTGTTGGGGATCCCGATCCCAAGGTGGCCACAAAATGGCTGGAACTCATGACGAGGATTCTGGATACATTGCAGATAGTCGAGGAGGATTTGAGGGTTGTGTTTACCGTTTTTCAGCTAAGAGGTGATGCCCACAAATGGTGGAAATTTGCCAGAACTACCGTGGACGAAACACGGGCAGCTTTTGCCAAAATATTTTTGGAGAAGTACTTTCCCGAGTCCTCGAGGGAAGACGATGAGTATCGTGCAATACGAGGCCAGGTTTACCAATTTATCCCATTTTGCACAAGAGTGTGTGGCTGCTATTAACGAGTTACGTTCGAAGAGATTTGAGAGGGATTTGAGACCTGCGATAAGGGAACGGGTGGTAGGATTGTGATTAAGTGTTTTTACAGAGTTGGTGGAGTCAGCAACTGTTATCGAAAACACTTTTAATAAGACTTGTAGACCTAGGGAGGTCAGAGCATCGCAGGGTGGAGCAGAGGCACTGTCAAGTGGGCGCTCCAACAAGAGGCAAAGGTCCTTTGGCCCTGGTTCTCATCCATCAAGGTCACAGTAGCAGTTTTCCGCACCAACACCCTCATTGGCTTCATCTGGAAGGCTAGAACAGAAGGAGTTCATCTGCTTCCGGTGCAGGCAACCAGGGCATCGTGTGATGGATTGCCCCCAGTCGAGACAGTCCTAGAGTCCAGTACCGGTTGGGAGCCGCCAATTAGTTTTGGATGTGGCCAGTCTGGACACATTCGTAAGAACTGTCCTTAGGGAGGTAGTGTGCCGAGCACGACAGATGCACCAGTTGTTCAACCCGCGCACGGTCGATAGACTTACCGACAGCAACAGCTAGCAGTACAAACTTCTAGGGTAACAGATGGGGGTGCCTCTGCCCAGTTAGTGCGGCAGTCGACAGTCTAGGGTTATGGTGGACAAACTAGGAGACCACAAGGCCAAGTGTACACCCTTACAGATCCTAGTTCTTCTAAGGCACCGGCCATGCCTGATGCAGCAGCTACTACCCCGGTGATCAAAGGTACTCTATAAGTGTACAGATTATGGGCCAGTGTTCTTATTGACACGGGAGTATCACATTCTTTTATATCATCTGCGTTTGCATCTGCTTTGGATTTGGAGATAGATTCGATAAGTAGCATGTTGTGTGTAGAGACCCCGAACAGTGAGAACGTGGTGTTGGGACGAGTTTGTAAATCCTGTGAGTTAGAGGTCGCCGACCGCTGTTTAGAGTTTGATTTCATCATTCTCGATATGACCACGTTTGACGTCATCCTAAGGATGGACTAGCTGACCACTTATCGTGCCTTTATCGATCGTGATCGACGGAAGGTATCAATTTATACGCCTGAGGGTGATTGCTTTTGTTTCGTGGGCGATCGGGACGAAGGTTTAGTGTCCATGTCCGATGTTGTTTGGAACCAAGGAAACCTGGGTTTTCTCTTTTCTACTCTCATGTTGGATGAGGCGGTTAGGATTCAAGGGGAGCTTCCCCCTATGGTTGGCGACTATATGGATGTCTTTCCAGACGATCTATTTGAGTTGCCACCGAGTCGTGAGATAGAGTTTTCTATTGATATCATTCTGGAAGCTGCTCCTATTTCGATGTCATCTTATCGTTTTGCACCGGTTGAGTTGCGAGAGCTCAAGGTACAGCTTCAGGAGTTGCTTAATAAGGGGTTTGTGCGTCCGAGTACGTTGCCGTGGGGAGCTCCAGCCTTGTTTGCTAAGAAGAAGGATAGATCCTTGAGGTTATGTATTAACTATCGAAAGCTAAATCAGGTAACAGTGAAGAATAAGTATCTTATGCCGAAGATTGATGACTTGTTTGATTAATTAAAGAGTTCATGCTGCTTTTCTAAGATTGATTTGAGATCGGGATATCACCAATTGAGGATCCTGGAAGAGGATATAGCAAAGACCACCTTCCTAACTTATTATGGTCACTACGAATTTTTGATTATGCGTTCGATCTTACGAACGCTCCTGCGACATTCATGGACTTGATGAACTGCATATTTCACCCGTATCTTGACAGTTTTGTGGTTGTGTTTATGGATGATATTCTTATCTACTCACCATCGAGGGAAATGCATGAGGAACATCTACGCATTGCTCTGCAGCTTTTGAGGAAACATCAACTGTATGTGAAATTTGAAAAATATGAATTTTCGATGCTTGAGGTGATGTTTCTTGAACATGTGGTGTCGAATGATGGAGTATCTGTAGATTCTTCAAAGACCGACGCAGTGATGAATTGAGAACGTCCGAAAAATGTGTTTAAGATTCGTAGTTTTTTGGGTTTAGCAGGCTATTACCGACGATTCGGGAAAGATTTTTCTCGACTCGCCGCGCCGATGACTCGCCTTACGCAGAAAGGAGTCAAGTTTGTTTAGAGTGAGTCATGTGAGTTAGCTTTTCAGGAGCTGAAAAAGAGGTTGACAAGTGCACCAGTGTTGGTTATTCCAGAACAAGATTTGGGTTATACAGTATATTGTGATACGTCACATGATGGCCTGGAGTGTGTCTTGATGCAGGAAGGTAATGTTGTAGCTTACGGATCCCGATAATTGAAGACGCACTAACAGAATTACCCGACACACAATTTGGAATTAGCAACTGTGGTTTTTGCCGTGAAGGCATGGCGGTACTATTTGTATGGTGAATATTTTGAGATTTTCTCCGATCACAAGAGTTTAAAATACTTATTTTCTCAAAAAGACCTAAATCTACACCAACGACGGTGGATGGAGTTCTTAGAGGACTATGATTTCGATCTTCAGTATCATCCCGGGAAGGCCAATGTTGTGGCCAATACTTTTAGCAGGAGATCTCATGGTTCGTTGGCTTCTATTACCATGCGAGAGTGGGATATGCTCGAAGGGGTTGGCGAGTTTGAATTGTGTCTCAGTGAGACAAAGGAGGATGCAACCTTGTTTTCAGTTGTTTCACGACCTTTGTTTGTTGCTCGTGTGCTGGAGGCTCAACAGACAGATCAGGAAACTCATATGTTACGGGATTGTGTTGGCAATGGGAGAGACACCAAGGGATGGACTGTAAATTAGGATCAGAGTTTGAGGTTTGCTGGGAGAGTATTTATGCCAGAATCGTGCCACGATGATGTGTTACGGGACTTCCACCATTCTCGTCTTACAGTGCACCCAAAAGGCACCAAGATGTATCATGATCTGCATTGTCAGTTCTTATGGAAGCAAATGAAGAGAGATGTGGTTCAGTTTTATTCTTGATGTCTTACTTGTCATGTCACGCCCCAACATCAGGGTCACGCGAAAACCCACCCAAAAAACAGTTTGAGAAAATAAGATTTGCAGTTGGAAAGCCCTCAACTCAAAAATATACATCATTTGGATAAAAATTCCCACAGTTCAACTCTCATAAACTAAAAACATGCATCTCATACATGAATAAGCATATCGCCCAAAGGCGTACAAAATCAGCAATCACTGACATTACATGTAAAAGTCAGAGAAAACTACAACAAGTCTTTCATCACCTCTGCAACTAAGTCAACTCTTCATACTCACCTGAAAAGATTTTACAGCAAAATCCCACACCGTAAGCCGAAACCCAATAGAACATAGACAATAAAACTGTAAAGCAGGCTATGCAATTACACACACACGGGCTGAACCACATGAGCCAAAAAGGTTTTCCTTCCAAAACCACAAGTTTGCATCAGACTACCACGAGTCTCAAAAAGGTTGTCTCATAAAACCCCACATTTTTCATCCTTCAAACTATGCATATCATCCTAACAGATATCATGCCACAGTTTAAGGGAAAGCTGTAAATAAACAGTATGCTCCACTCGAATCACACAGCCGCGGAGAAAAGATGTAAATGAAATCCTATGTACCGACTCTGTCGTACAGACAAAGATGACAACTATAGACTCCTGCCCATTACCCAGTCCTGAACCACTTAAGGCCTGCTAGGTAATGACAAATTCCATACGGAGTTACAACAACAACGCCATTCACGGAGGCAACCGACTTCTTTACGGATTTCCATGACCGATGGGAAAGAACCCAAACCACGCACTTGCTTCTTTACGGATTGCCACGACCGATGGACGAAGCATAACCAAACCACGTTTACGGGGA
>JAUMHN010398248.1:0-16296 GCA_032360265.1 Heliamphora ciliata
GCAATTAAATAAAATAAATAAATAAATAATTAAAACAACGACAAAATAAATAAATATTAAGTCGTTATGATCCGGTCAATCTGTTTAATCTTTTAATTCGACAGTCTCGGATTAAAGATTAAACGCTTAGGGTTTTGGAACCCTAAACGAGCCTTCAAGGACTCGACATTCTTCCTCAGCCCCCGGACCACCGTCACAATCCCGGACCACCACTGGAACGTCGAATAAATGCTGAAAAAGAAGCCCAAACAGCCCCTTAAGTTGTCAAAAAATCTACTGTGTTTGGCAGCCCTGCGCCGCCTTTTTTCAGCCGCTGTTTGACCGCCTTGCCGGACCCAAAAGTGTCCCAAAAATTTACTGGAGCTAGCTAACATCCCAAACCAGATGTCTGCAAAAAACCGCGTCAAAACTCGAAGTCAAAGTTCCTCGAAAAAATCACCAAAGTGCCGAAATTACTGTAGCACGCCACTGCGCACACCAAACTTTGAGAAAATTTTTCAACTCTTTGCCGTCGTCGCCTAGCCTCCATCGGACCACCGTTGAAAAGCTAACGAATTGAAATTAATTTCAGTGAAAAAATCACGTCAAAAAAGATCCCCGAAAGCCCCAAAAATGAACCCCGAACATGGTGCAACACTGCTGGCCGAACAGGCCTACCGCCGCTGCCTTGTTTCTTTCTTCGCTTTTGTTCCTCGTTTTGCGTGATTCGATTACAATAATGATTCATAAAAAATATAAATGAAATAATATTTTACATCGTAAAAATCTTATACCCCACGTAGGAGGTGTACAACCGATTTAATTTCGATATAAAACTGCCGAGATAAACGGTTAAAGAAAAACGATATAAAATAAAAAACCATCCATTCACACATATAACCAGATCATAACGACATAGGCTACAAAACAAAAATTAGCACAATAGTTTTTCACGAAAAACCGCAACCTGAATCTGATACCATTGTTGGAACGCGGAAGAAAAAATTAGAACCGATGCCGTGACCGTAAAAAATGGCGCGTGCGTTTTTCATGAAAAACGATAACATTAAACTGATATATTGTTATTAAATATACCTTCAAGAAACTTGTTCAAGTTTCTTTGATGCAGAACAACGATCCGAGATGACCCAATATTCATGGAATAATTCAAGCAGAACTGCTTAAAGCTATCAGGCAGTGACGGGAGTATGATATCGACCTGGGTTTTTTCGTCAATCTCAGCTCTTGAGATCTCCAGTTCATTTAGAAGATTAATCATCTTCAGAACATGATCCCTAACTGGGGTGCCTTTAGCCATGCATGTATTCATCAGAGATTTTATGGCCACCTACCTAGCAGCACGATTTTGATCCCTAAATATTTCTTTGAGGTTCATAATCATGTCATAGGCACTAGGCATAG
Source organism: Heliamphora ciliata (assembly GCA_032360265.1). Lineage (NCBI taxonomy): Eukaryota > Viridiplantae > Streptophyta > Magnoliopsida > Ericales > Sarraceniaceae > Heliamphora > Heliamphora ciliata. The sequence goes on from JAUMHN010398248.1 coordinate 1,402, forward strand.
ACTGATGCTGATATTGTAATACATTTGACACGAAAGCCAAAATGTAACAATGAGACATGTGATCAGCTTTCTGCCACTTCTGATAAGCCTGAGTTTCTTGTTCGGTCGCCCCCCTCATTAGATACTGTTGGACAAATCTCAGAAAACACAAATTTATAGTCCTCAACAGTTAACACAATGTCCAAATTTCTTTTCCAGTCTACATAGTTTGGTCCCGTTAGTTTGTTTTTTTGAGTATAGTTGCAAGTGGATTGAAAGTCATTTTAATTACGAGAATCACATAATTAAAAAACCGTTAATTATGACGAGCAAAATTTTGAATTTATTTTAAATTTGGTTCCCTCTACCATTTAAAAAAAAAAAAAACAAATTCGCTAGCAGTCGGGTATCTTGTGAATAGCATGCCTCGATGGAAAAATGTCTACTATTATCGTTTGTCTAGACATGCCAATTTCTCTTAATTTTTACTATCCAGGCAACAGACCATGCCAAATAAAATTAAATAGCTGACATAATTTTATACTTGTAAATAATAGCAGTGACTCAGATAGATAGAGAGAATACTATTATTTACAGCTAAGTGTTAATCACAACCTAATCACAAATTAATTGCTTCGCAATGAACCGTTCAAATGGAGAAATGATCCGCATTAACAATTATCCAGAATTATCCCTATAGGAGATTCGTACTAGTGATACTGTGATTAATCCTATCTAATGGGGAAGATGCCATTACTGCCAACACACAGAATTAATTATATCACCTACGAACTGGTGATGGAAACTGCGAGATTTATCTGTGAATAAATTTTCTCTCCTACTTGAATTTTAAAATTATTTTTTAGGGTTATAAAAATTTATTTAATTAAAATAAATTTATTAATTTCGAAAATCACACGATCCGAAAGATTTCAAAGCATCTTTCCGTGTACACGATTCGAAATATTCTGATTTGCCAAACCATTTTTTCATGTTTTAATACATAACAAATAAAATTCGAGGAATTCAAAGTTTTTCTTTGCCAGCTAAGGTATTGATTAAGGGCATTCGATTATTTTATTTTTATGATACATACATTTTAAAAAAAATAATTTATTAAGATTAAACATCTTTTTATTTAATTAATCCAAAATCCAGAATTAATATCCACGTTTTTTAAGATATCCGATGTTTAAAAAAAATAATCATCTTAAACGTGTTATTTTGTAAAAATAAAATATCTAAAGTTTTTAATTTAATTAAAAAAAACTTAATTTTATTTTTCATTACAAAATATTAATTAAAATTAATTTTTTCAAATTAATTAAATTAACATGAATAAATAAAACAGATATATATCATCCACGCAGTTTAAAAGAATATAAATGCAAAATATGTATATATCCCAGTTTTATGATCAAGCGAAACTCTATTAAGTTTCAGTCTCTTGTTCAAAGATAAACTGTAATCTTTCAATCCTTTTCTGAATCAGCTTCCGGTATCCAAGTTATATCAGGATTCCTCGATATGTAGTGTTATATAAATACAATACTCCCGAGCCTCGAAAGCATCAGAAAACACCCACCAAAACAGCCCCGAACAAAACCACCACCGCCGGCACACCTGCGTCGCTAGTGTCGCCACTATCGCCACTTTAGGCAACTTTTATCGCCTATTCCGAACTCCATTCTAGACCTCGTTTTCTTTGAAAAATAGCTTTGGAAAAATACTATTTTTTTGTAAAAACCCCGATTTGAAAATAACTCAAAAAACAACTTTTAATGGCCGTTAAAACAGCCCCACTGCATAGCTCAGCGCTGTCACCTGTTGCCATAGCTTGTTTCGGCTTTTTCCATGGTCGTTTTGGTTCTCATTTTCTCTTGTATTTAGCACTAATATTCAGCAATATGTTGCCTTAAAGAACACCTCAAAAGTAGTCCCAAAAAGCTCAAAAATATAGTCCCATATAGTCCTGGTGCCGTCGCTAGAAACTGCCTCCTGTTATGATTTTTTCTGTGCCACTCTTTGCTATTTTTTGCCACTATTTTTCAGCACTATTTAATGCTATTTTATGCCTAAAAATTGTTCAAAACTATTCCCGAAAACATTACAAAAAAGTCATGGAAAAAGCAGTGTCTAATTGTTAGAGGCAAATTGCCAAGATCATTAATTTGCATACGATTTTTCAAAAAACAAAAATGAGACGGACAATTGCCGAAATAGGCTTCAGATAAAAAAAATTTTCATGTCGAACGATCAAAAATAAAACCCGTGCCACCATAGTTAATTTATAAGAATACCGTTCGGTCATTTTTTCAACTACGATCTTTGATTCTCCAAGTTGAAGCTCTGAGCAAACCTTCTACTATATTGTCGATGCAATTTTTGAACATAGCGTGAGCTACGATCCTTCGAGAACTGGTACCGACAGAACTTGGACAACCTTAGTCTTGAAAGACAACTTATGAATTTGGTTCAGTTTATCCGCATATTTTAGTCTATAGCAAGGACCTACGGAGTAATTACGACATAAACTTCTAGTGTGATCCACATAACCTTCCAGCGGTTTCTGCTAATATGTAAACCTCTCAGCAATTTTTGTAATTATGAAAACCTTTCAGCGATTTTTGTAATTTTCATTAAACAATAAAATACAGTTCATAGAACTAAAAAACTGTAACTGCACTTCTTGTCATAATCTTAGGACCTAATTGCATTAAGCTCATGTTATTAAATGCTTAACTCATCTCCCAAAGTTAAGATTTTCGATATCCACTAATTAAATTTAATTACTGATAATTTAATTTAATTGGCATCTTTAAAATTTCTTAAGCTCTTTCGCTTAACTTATTTGACTCCCGGATAATTAAATACACCTGCAAGATTTTAGCTCAGTCAAAAGTTATAAGCTTCCTTAAGAGGGTATCGTCAATCCCAAACAATCGGGACACAAATTTCGTCAATAATTAATATTCACCATATAATTAATACTACTATCCAACTCCCGGGACAATAGATCCATACAAGATCGCACCCTATAATATATTAAAATAACGAATATTAAATATACGCAAATAATAATTATTTCAAGATTAAGAGTATAAACACTCATAATAACTTTTGGTTGTGAATTAATTTATATAATCAATATAAAATTAATTACCCCAACGTGGTTTTGGTCAATACACACAAAGTGTACTAACATGGAAAGTCGAAAAAATTGACGATGCTATTATCTGTTCCCTGTAACCAAGACAGGTCTACTAAAACTCTGTACTATAGTCGTACCGATAGTTTGTTCAATTTCATCTAAACAATAAACAAAAACTTATATTCTACAAGAACCTATAATCTGGTCTTTTTTGTGCAAGATGTACTCTGCACACCAGATTAAATACTGTACAGAATAAAGTACATCTATACATAACATTTAAATAAATGATATTGCATACATTGCTCATTAAGATTCTCATAAAATGAAAGAATAATTTTTTAAAAATAAAATTAAATATTAAAACCAAATAAAATCCATGGTTTTAGTATACAACTTTGGTATTCTTTCACTTATACTCAAAATCATGATGCCATATATGTAACTCCCATACCCGCTACATGACTATTGAAAGTCTTAGCTGGTAGGCTCTTTGTAAAAGGATATATAAGGTTGTCCCCTATTGCAATCTCGGTCACAACTACGTTACCCCTCTGTACAATATCTCGTATCAGGTAATATTTACGCTGAATGTTTCTCTTCTTGTAGACTCTTGGCTTCTTTGAGCTTGCAACTGCTCTGCTATTGTCACAATAAAATTTAATAGCTGACTAAACTTAAGGTACCACATCTAGATCCAACAAAAAGTTCTTCAGCCAAACGACCTCGGCTGCTTTAGAAGCTGCCACGCACTCGGCCTCTATGGTGGAATCAACAATGTAGGACAACTTGATACTCCTCTAATTAATAATTCCACCTCACAAGGTAAACACATATCCTGAGGTAGACTTACGGAAATCTTTATTTGACTCAAAATTTGAGTCTGTGTACCCTAAAGGTACTAGACTATCTGCCTGGTAAATCAACATATAATCTCTAGTCCTTTTTAGGTATTTAATTATATTCTTTACTGCAGTCCAATACTCTTGCCCTGGGTTAGACTGATATCAGCTAACTATGTCAATGGCAAAGTAGATGTCAGGTCTAGTACAAATCATAGCATATATTAGGCTTACTACTGTCGAAGCATAAGGAACCACCTTCATCTTCTCTATCTCATTAGGTGTCTTAGGATACTGATCCGTGGATAGAGTAATTCCATACATGAAAGGGAGAATCACGTTCTTGGAATCCTACATACTAAAATGAGCAAGGATATCATCGATATTTTTTGCATGTCATAAGCCCAACTTCCTTTATTTTCGATCTCACAAAAGCTTGATTCTAAGGATGTGACTGGCATCTCCCAAGTCCTTCATATTGAGCTGTCCAGATAACTATACTTTTACGAAAGATAACACTCCCACATTATTTTTGATAAGCAAGATATCATCTACATAAAGTACTAGAAAGACCACCACGCTCTCGTCGTGCTTCTTGTACACACATGACTTATCTGGACTTTGATCAAAACCATAAACTTTATGGCTAGACAAAAACCAAGTATTCCAAGACCTCGATGCCTGCTTAAGTCCATTAATAGATCTCTTAAGCTTGCACAACATGTGCTCTTAACCCTTTACTATGAAACTACCTGGTTGTACCATACAGATACACTCATTAAGACTTCCATTAAGGAAAGTTGTCTTGACATCCATTTACCAAATTGCATAATCGAAATGAGCTACAATGGATAAGAGAATTCAAATAGACTTAAGCATGGCTATCGGCCAAAAAGTTTACTCATAATCGATCCCTTCTTTCTAAGTGAACCCTCTTGCTACAAGCCTAGCTTTAAAGGTTTCAACTATCTCGTCTACTCTTCTATTCCACTTATAGATCTACTTACATCTGATGGGTTTTATCTCTTCAGGTGGTTCTACAAGTTCTCAGACCTGAATAGAATACATAGATTACATCTTTATCTTAGAATGCTTCATTGTAGTTATAGAGTTCGATATCTAGTTCTAATAGAATCATATCAAAAGGCTCTCCCAAGAACATATACCGATCATGTTGATGAACAATCCTCCCACTACGACGTGGTACTACCTGCATCTATATACTAGCCGTAACACGCTGTGCAAAACCTAAACCTTGTGTACCATTATCCACATGCTCATTTGGCATATTAATGGTTGCACCTTGTTCATGATCTGGACTTGCCCTGATAATCCTCCCACTACGACGAGGCAATAAGATATTTGTGACTTGTGGTTTCTCTTTCGTTCTACTGGTATTTTCTCTCATTTTATCCAGAATAATTTTACTTTTGGGCATGCATTCCATAATATAATATCTTCAAATAATCGGGTATTAGTGCTAACAATGACCTTTTGATCCTTAAAATTATAAAATAAATCATCCTTCATTCCCTTGGGAAACCCGACAAAGAACAGACTTCTGTCCTCGGTTCCAACGTACCCGCGTTCTCTTTCAGTACATATGCTGGACACCCCCAAATCCAAATATGTCTCAGACTAGGCTTGCGCCCGGTCTATAATTCTGTGGAAGTAGAAGGTAACAAGTTCAGAATATAAGCCGTTATTTCTAATGCAAGTCTCTAAAACAAATCGGGTAATTTCGAATAACTCATCATCGACCTTACCATCTCCATAAGAGTCCTATTCTTTTTCTCTACTACACCATTCTGGTGCAGGGTGCCTGGAGCAGACGGTTGGGATGTAATCCCCTTTGACAACAAGTAGTCCCTAAACTCTCTAAAGAGGAACTTCCCACCATGGTTGAATCGTAGTGATTTGATACTTTTATCCAAACACTTCTCTGCCTTCGCCTTAAATTCTTTAAATATCTCAAAGCATTCAGACTTACGGTGCATTAGGTAAACGTATTCATACCTTGAGTAGTCGTCAATGAAACTGACGAAATACTCAAAGCCACCTCTCGATCAGATAGTAATAGGACCACACACATCAGAGTGAACCAGTTCCAACAGCTCTTTAGCTCTATAGCATTTGGTCGAAAAGGGCCGCTTGGTTATCTTACCCTCTAAGCAGAACTCACAAACTAGAAGTGCCTCCACTTTCAATGAACTCAAAGGTCTATCTTCTACCAGTCTATTTATTCTTTTTAGATTAATATGACCTAGGCGTAAGTGCCAAAGAAATGTTTTGTTCATTAAAGAAGGGACCTTTCTCTTAAATGGTAAAATAGATGTGCTATTCAATTTAGTTAGTTGTAGTGTAGGAGATAAGAGATATAGCATACAGATCATCTACCAATGTATCAGAACAAATAAAACGTTTATATTTCTTAATAACCACAAAGTCTCTTGAATGAACTGGAGATCCTTGGAGATAAGAATAACGGGGAAACCCAGGTCAATATCATACTCTAGTCACTGCCTGATAGCTTTAAGATGTTTTGCCTGAATTATTCCATGAATAAGCTCAGCTTTTCATTAGCAGAACGTTTTAAAGAAATTCAAGCAGCCAAGGGTGTTCTTAGGAAGCTAGGTACTATTCATGTGGCTAAAAAAGGTTCTTCCTCTAAACCGAAAGGTAAAAAGAAGAAAATAGTTTAAAAATAGGGAGGCATAGGTCTAAAAGTCGCTAAGGGGCCAAAAGCTGTTGTGAAGAAGCTGATAGGCAAGTGCTATCACTTAACTAGTTTGAGTATTGAAAAAAGCAATTTCTAGTTTTTCTTATTAAGTAGAACAAATAATGTAATTTCTAATACCAATTGATGGAGTCAAACTTCCAAGATCATTGATTTATGTATGATTTTTTGAAAAATATAAACTGAATGGGCAATCACCGAAACAGGCTCCAAACAAAACCGTTTTGATGTCAAATGATCGAAACAAAAAAAAAACTCATACCACCGCAGTTAGTTTATATGCATACCTTTTTAGTCGTTCTTTTAACTACGAACTTTGATTCTCCCAGTTGAAGCTCCGAACAAATCTTCTATTGTATTTTCAATGCGATTCCTAAACGTAGTTTGGGCTACAATCTTTCCAGATCTGGTACTAGTAGAACCTAGATAACCTTAGTCTTGAAAGACAACTTATGAATTTCGTTCAGTCTACCCGCACATTTATAGGCTATAGCATGGACCTGTAGAGTAATTATGACATAGACTTCTAGAATGACCTAGATACCCTTCTAGCAATTTTTATAAATATGTAAACCTCTCAGCAGTTTCTGTAATTATGACATAAACTTCTAGTGTGACCCAGATACCACTTTAGGTGGCTTTTTCCGCCTCGTTTGAGCTCCGTTCTCAATCCCATTTTTTTTAAAACGTAGCTTACGAAGAATACTATTTTCCTGTAAGAATTTCGGTTCAAAAATAGTTCAAAAAATAGCTTTCGATGGCCGCCGAAATAGCCTCACCGCACAGTCTGTGTCACCACATGTTTTAGCTTTTTCCATGGTCGTTTTGGTTCCCGTTTCCTCCTGTTTTTAGCACTAATATCTAGAATTATGTTGCCTTGAAGAACACCTTAAAAATAGTCTTGAGAAAGCTCGAAAATAGCCCCGAAATAACACGGTGCCGCCGCCGTAAATCGCCACCTGTTGTGCATTTTTCTATGGTATTTTCCCTCTGATTTCTTTTATTAGTTTGGACTATTTTTCCAATTGGTTTTACTATTGTATTATGTTCAAAAGAATGCTCAAAAATTAGTCCCAAAAATGTTCCTAAAAACCACCAAAACTAGCCTCGAACTATAGTTGACAAAGCCACCGGTGTTGGCTGTTTTTGTTGGTTTTTCTTGGTTGTTTTGGAACTTATTTTGTTTCTATTTTTAATGCATAAAACCTGTAAAAATTTATCGAAAAAAATAGTAGCAAAATCGTGTAAAAACCACCATGATCTGTGGCCCAAAAAATCAAAAACCACCACTGGTGCCGCCGGTTCTGCCGCTGCATTTTCTTCATATTGTTGGATATTCAAACCTATTCTTAAATAATCTAAATAATATTTATAAATAAATAAAAGCTTTTACATTAAAAACCTATGTCGCATAGGCTCACATTCGAACTAAAAAAGTTTAAACTATCACGATCAACTCTCGTAATTAAAAAATAAATAATAATTATCATTCAACCATTTAATCAAATACGAATAAAATAATGATCATAGAACCGGGATTAGAACGTCTACAAAACAAACTTAACACAGTTCTAAATCTACTCGGCCCCTCGATTAATTGTAAAAAAATAAAACGGCTCTGATACCAATTGTTAGAAGCAAACTGCCAAAATTATTGATTTCTAAACGATTTTTCAAAAGAATAAAACTGGACGGGAAATTGCCGAAATAGGCTCCAGATAAAAACTTTTTGATTTCGAACTATGAAAATAAAAATTGTGCCACAACAGTTAATTTAGATCAATACCTTTTGGTCAATTCTTTGACTACAAATTTTGATTTTTCGAGTTAAAGCTTTGGTTGACCTTCTACTGTATTCCTGATGCGATTCCTGAACATAGTGTGGGCTATGATCTTTTGAGAACTCATACTGGCAGAACCTGATCAACCTTCGTCTTCAAGACAATTTATGAATTTGGTTCAGCCTACCTGTATATTTATAGGGCTACAGCAGAGATCTGGGGAGTAATTATGACAAAGATTTCTAGTGTAACCCAGATACATATGCAGCGGTTTTCGTAATTAAGCAAACCTTTCAGTAGTATCTGCAATTATAAAAATCTTACAACGATTTCTGTATTTTCCATAAAATACTAAATTACAATTCACACTACTAAAAAATTGTAATTGCACTTTAAACCATAATATCAAGACTATCTTGCATTGAGCTCCCGTTATTAAATTCTTAACTCATCTCCCCACGTTAAGATTCCTGATACTCGCTAATTAAATTTAATTACTGATAATTAAATTAATTGGTTTCTTTAAAATTTCTTAATCCATTCCACTTGACTTATTTGACCGCCGAATAATCAAATCCGTCTGCAGAGTTTGACTTGATCAAAACTTATAAGCTTCCTTAAGGGGGTAACGTCAATCCCGATCATTTGAGACGTGAATTCTGTCAATAATTAATATTCTCCATATAAATAATACCGCTATCCAACTCACCAGGACTATTGATCCATAAAAGATCGCACCCTCTAATGAATCAAAACAACGAATATTAAATACATGCAAATAATAATTATTTCGTGATTAAGAGTATAAGCACTTATAATAACCTTGGGGTGTGAATTAATTTATTTATTCAGTATAAAATTAATTACCCCAATATGGTCTTGTTCAATACACATAAAGTGTACTAGTACAGAGAGTCAAAATAATAGACGGCGCTATTATCTATCCCCCGTAACCAAAGCTGGCCTACTAAAACTCTGTGCTGCGGTCATACTGGTAGTTTATCTAATTCTATCTAAACTATGAACAAAAATTTATATTCTATAAGAACCTATAATATGGTCTTTTGTGTGTAAGTTGTACTCTACAGACCAGATTAAATATTGTAAAAAATAAAGGACAACCATGCATAGCATTAATGAAGTGATATTACATACATTGTTCATTAAGATTCTCATAAAATGAAAAATTAATTTTATGAAAATAAAATGAAATACTAAAATTAAATAAAATTGATAGTTTTAAGTATACAACCCTGATAGTTCTGATCTCATGGATGGACCTGCTCAAATACCTCTTTGAGAAGCCAGCATTGACAGGAAAGTTAGCACGTTGGTTCTTCATGCTAGTTGAATTTGACTTGTAGTACATCACAAGGAAATCCGTGAAAGGGAGAGTCGTTGCAGAATTTTTAGCCAACCACCCTATTAAAGAAGAAAAAGAACCTGAGTTTGAGTTTTCCGATGAGCAAGTGTTAAAAATTGAGAAGGATCTGTGAACCCTCTATTTCGATGGAGCCTCGATCCAATACGGGTAAGGGATATGGATAGTCCTCATTACTCCCGATAACTTTCATATTCCTTTCGCTTTTAAGTTGAGTTTTGAAGTCACCAACAATCAAGCCGAATATGAAGCTTATGTTAGGGTTGTATAATAAAAATCTTATTTTTAGTATTTAATTTTATTTTAATAAAATTAATTTTTTATTTTATGATAATTTTAATGAGCAATGTGTGCCATATCATTCTATTAATGTTATGCATGGATGTTCTTTATTCTGTACAGTATTTAATCTGGTGTGTAGAGTACGGTTTGCACACAAAAGATTAAATTTTAAGTTTTTGCAGAATAGAAATATTTGTTCACAGTTTAGATGGAAATGGACATACCATCAGTATGACTGTAGCACAGAGTTTTAGTAAGCCTGTCTTTGTTATGAAAAATAGATAATAGGGTCGTCTATTGTCACTACAACAAAATGCACTATTGTCAATAACATTGCTAAAATGCAATGCTAAAAGACTACTTTTGGCGACAAAGGGTGTGAGTACATTGGCAATTTCTTTGGCGCGTAACCCTTTTTAGTGCGCCAATTTGCTGAACTTTTGGCAATAAAGTTTGCTTTTTTGGCAACGGCAAGGACATTGGCAAAAATAGGGTTTTTTGGCAATGTCAATCTATTCATCGGAGAAAGAAAAGCTTTTTAGGCGCCAATGCAAATTTTTTATTCGGGAAGAGCTAATTGAGTTATCGATGCTACATTAACATCGCTAACTCAACACCATTAGCTATTTGGTATATCTAGACCAGAAAAGCCTAAAGAAAGAGAACTCCACGACGTTTGGGTTGATTTCTCTTCTATCAATCAATCTTCTTCTAATTGCATCAACAATGCAGATCGACTTATGGTTTGATTTCTCTTCCAATCGGGCAACAACACTGATTGATCTTCTTTCAATCGAGCAAACCAGACAGATCAACGGTAGAGGTATGTGTTCTTCTGCCTCTTTCCCTTTTCGTTTCTCTCTCTCTCCCCGCTTATGATTAGTATGTGTTCTTCTACTGCTTTTTCATTGTCTCCCGATTAAAAGCCCTAAGCTAAGTTTTATTTTTTCACAAAAAAATCAACATTTTTTCTGTCTACTACTGCTATGCATTTTTTACTAGTAGGTCAGTCACATTCGCTTCAGTCTGCTGCTGCTCTATGTTTTTTTCCTCATCCCTTTATCTTTGAATACACAAATATATATATACAGCGCCGACGATGCATGTTAACCTCATCCCTTTATCTGCATTTTTTTCTTCAAATACACAGATATATTTTTGAACGATATTTTTTTCTCATCTCTTTATCTGCGTTTTTTTTCCTCATCCCTTTATCTTCGAATACACAGACATTCACATTTGCTTCCATCTTCTATCTGCTGCTGCTGTTTTGCGTTTTTGAATTTAGCATGTATGGATGCATGTATGAAAGTTAAAAGTAGTTTCTTGATGTAAATCAATTTAACTTTCTTGATATTGGCAATTTAACTTTCTTTCCCTCATGAATAATTAATGGAAGGACGCATGAAACAGTTGGCATTATATATTATTTTGGAGTTGAACCAAAATGGGGTGAGTTGTTGTATGAAATTGAATTGAGGCTGGTTTTTATGTGATAATGGTTGTTCTGAATTTTTTTATTATGTAAATTGTATGAAAAATACAATTTGTTGCTTATACATGAGTGTGTGCCATTCTATATAAGTTGCTAATTTAGTTTTTTTTTTAAGTTCACACGAAATATAAAAGCAGTATTTAGCTTTGATTTGAGATCCTTTTCTGACAAAACTTGTTGATTTAGTCTCTTTAGATGCTAATTCTATTTTTTTTAAGTTGTTAATTTTGTTTTTTTTAAGTTAACAAGAAATGCGCTGTACAATTGTTCTTACCTCCTGGTTATAAACACTAAGATCTTATAGAGAATTGGTAGTTTCCTCACTTTTATCACAAGTTCGAAACTGGCTTTTGAATCCAAGACTTTCGGAAAAATTTTCTTGTTAACCTTACCGAAAAGGAAAATTTTCTTCTATAAGATATTTGAAAAATTTTCTACTTTTATGTTGCTTTTGATTTGTGAAATGTCTTTTGTATCTTCTTTATAAGAAATGATTTTCGTGTTTTCCAAACACGAATATGCCATTGAAGACAAATCTATGCAAAATTATATTAAAAAATTTGGTTTAATTTTGTTCATGGATGACCTTTTCTAAATATTGTTTATTCCTTCACTTTTCTAATTTCTTTGCTGAGAATAATCCAACAAAGTATAATTTTTCACCCAAAACACTGTTTGTTTTCTTGTCTGTTGCTTATAAGAAATGTAGGCACCCAATCTTTGAACTATTCATGTTATAATCCAATTGTTCGTTTATAAGAAATGTAGGCACCCAATCTTTGATCTATTCATTTTATAATCTAATTTTGAAATTGTTTATGACTAGATATGGATAGAAGTTGGATGTTGCTTCGTAACAGATTTAGTGATCCATATCTAGAAGGCGTAAAGTCGTTTATTAAATTTGCAATGTCACATATGAGTGAGAAAAGGGAGATTAAGTGCCCATGTACCAACTGTTGCAACTACTATAAGCATAAGCTCGATATGATGAAAACTCACCTGCTAATAAATGGGATGCTAGCTTCCTATACTACATGGTTGCAACATGGGGAGCTTCCAATGCCGGGTGAGTCAGATGGGAGTGATGATGAATATAATGATTACGAAGATAATTTTGATGAATTGAATGAAGACCATCATAGGAGAACTTACATTGAGGGTTATTCTATAGAGAGGGAAGATGTGCATAACTTCGACAAATAGCTAGAGGCCTCCTAGTGTTGTTTGTATACAGATGCAAAGACACTTTGTTATCATTCATAATTCATATGCTTCAGGTTAAGGTAGAAAATAGGATGAGCAATAAGACATTCGATAATATTTTACAGATACAACGAGAATTCTTACCAGATGGCTACGTGGTTCTAGAATCAATTTATTAGTGTAAGAAGATACTACGTGACTTGGGATATGAGCTCATGATGCTTGTGAAAAAGATTGTGTACTATTTTAGGAGGAGAATGCTCACTTAGAAAAATGTCTTATTTGTGAGACGTCTAGGTACAAGGTCAATGATGGAAAAGGTAAGAAGATTCCTCATAAGATACTACGTTATTATTTTTGATACCGAGGTTGCGAAGATTGCATATGTCTAAGAAGACAGCTAAAGACATGAGATGTCGTACTAATAAGCGTATGGATGAGGGGATAATGAGGCATCCGGCCGACTCTGAGGAGTGGAAAATTTTTTATATGTATTATCTAGAGTTTGCTAATGAAGCTCGCAATGTTAGGCTGGGCCTTGCTACTGATGGGTTTAATCCTTTCGGTAACATGAGCACTTCTTATAGCATATCGTTGGTGATCCTAATGCCTTATAACTTGCCTCCCTAGAGATGCATGAAGGAACCATTTTTCATGATGGCCTCACTTATTCCAAGGCCGAGTCAGCCAGGGGTTAATATTGATGTCTACCTAAGGCCATTGGTTGATGAGTTAAAGGAGCTATGGAAGAATGGAGTTATGACTTATGATGCCTCTACTGAACAGACCTTTCGAATGCATGCGGCTTTAATGTGGACCATACACAACTTTCCTACATATGGTGATTTGTCTGGGTGGAGAACAAAAGATTATTTGGCTTGTCCCATTTGCAACGATAATCCAATATCTCGCATGTTAATAGATAAGATAGGGTGAGTGGATCATCGATCTTACTTGCCTAACAACCATGCTTGGAGGAAGGATAAGAAGTTTAACGGTTTCTTGAGCTTAATTTGAAATGATTGAACTTATCTGTGGAAAAGGTAGTGTCTCAATTAGATCTGATACAACCAGTCAAATTTGGAAAGGATTCTATGAAGAAGAAAAGACATCGGGATCCTCAAGAATTGAATTAGGCTAAAAAAAGCATTCTATAGAAGTTACCATACTGGAAGAGACTCAAGCTTTGACACAATCTGGAAGTCTTGCATATAGAAAAGAATATATGTGAAAATGCTTATCGAACGATGCTAGCTATTAATAGTAAGAATAAAGACACGTATAAAGCACGTAATGATTTGAAAAACATGGGCATAAGGGAAGAATTGCATCTACAGCTGCAGCATAATGGATCCTTTATAAAGCCTCAGGCAGTTTACACCTTGAATCCACAACAAATAGATGTATTTTGTGGATTCTTACAGTCAATCAAGTATCTCGATGACTATGTAGTAAATATCTCGAGGTGTGTGACCTCAAAAAATGGTAGGTTATCAGGAATGAAAAGTCATGATTGCCATGTTCTCCTTCAGCATCTTCTTCCGATTGGCATGTGGGGTTATGTGAACAAGGATATCTGTACTTCATTATTTGAGTAGAGCAACTTCTTCCAGGAACTTTGCTCAAAAACACTAAAACAGAGTAATTTGAAAATGTTAGAGGAACAAATAGTACTCATACTTTGTAAGCTAGAGAAAATCTTTCCTCCAGCTTTCTTCGATGTCATGTTCCACGTAGCTGTTCACTTGCCACGAGAGGCTATACTCGCTGGACCCATTCAATATTGATGGATGTACCCAACTGAAAGGTAAGCATTCTCATCATGTGAATAGGTCCTCTATTAATACAATTATTTTTCATTGTTTTTTTTTATTTAAGGTTTCTCAAGACATTGAAAGGGTATGTGACCAACAAAGCACGTCCAGAAGGCTCGATTGCTGAGGTTTATATTGTCAAAGCATGTCTTACTTTTTGCTCAATGTACTTGAAAAATGGGATTGATAAGCCAGAGCGAAATGACGATGGTGGAGAACGTGGCCCT
>JAUMHN010398259.1:0-16292 GCA_032360265.1 Heliamphora ciliata
TATCACACTTGGCCAGCCAAACCATATGATACATTGCTGAACTTTATTACTCCACACTTCGTTCTCATGGACAAACAACATTCCCATCTCTGAACCTAATGTGGAACACAAACAAACCCTGGATATATCACACTCAGGATACATCATCTCAGCACTAAGCCAACCACACTCTCGAACTCATCTACGATCCCTTCAAACCTCATGCACCCAGCACGATTCCCAAACTGATCTCCTTATCACGAAGATAACGACCAAACCACGAACCTACATTTTCGTAGGAATCCCGTAAAACTAATACTCATCGGATGTTAGAACCGTAACCTAAACCCTTACACATTCCAACACAACCGTGACCCACGCTCTTCCCAGCATATCAACAACTCATACTCGTTCCCATATCCTCGAGCTTACTCACTCGTAACTAAATTCTCAAACCTCCGTAAGGTATACTATGTCCAAGATCATCAAACACTACTCTGACAATCGACAACACCCAGCTAGCAGGGTATATTTCCAGAACTACTTACGTTCCACTATCTCAACATACACCTGACCAAGAATTACTACGCTCCCATCCACTATGTTCCCGTCAATACCCTATCCCCAATACACAACTCATGACATAGTATGGCTCAAGATGTACTTAATCCCTCATATGGCCAAAACTATGTACACCAAAACCCCGAAAGGGATTACCACTATCCACAAATCAAGTCATAACAATTGATTTCTATCGTCTCAGACACCCCATCACCCTTACTCGTAAGAATATCCATAACACCACTACACTTTTGGTAACTTACTCTCAAGAGAAGCCAGCTACCAAAGCAAAAGCCACCAACCTTGCTTCGATTACATCCAAACAAAACTCTGCTCATACCAACAATAGACGATTTACCAACTACGGTCAATCTCATACGGTTGAACCTAATTCACCGATGAGTTCCACAATGTACCAAGCGGTCGACACTCAACCCATAATCTTGCCTTTTAGCAACCACTGCAAACGAGTCACACATTCAAGACCCAAACCACGGTCTCATCATCTCGAAGGGTGTACAGGTCATATATAAAAGAAATATGAAGCGCAGCAACTTATCATGTTATTTCTAACACGTATCACATAATCATGCTAGCACATAGCAAAAACAATTATGCAAACACATCACACATACTGAGGAGAACCGACATGAATGACGCGTCACTTTGGATAACCCACTTAGATTTCTTGCTAGAAATCACATTCGTAAAACGTGTTTCTAACTCACCTCCCAAGTTTGTTAGTCCAAACATCCGAAGTCAAGACTAATCAATCCTAAGGTCAAACCTCTATACTCACGTATAGACGGCATCAACATGCTCATGTTCAAAACATAAAAACATGCAACCAAGCACACACACACCTCTTTCCTCACAAGGTGATGCACCCTCTTTCCATGGCTCTAAGGTATTTGAACCCAAAGCTCTAATACTAATTTGTTACGCCCTAAACTCTGAGTCACGTGAAAAATACACGAACAACCACCAAAATCATAATACAACAAACCCATGGTTTCTCTCAAAAGCATAAACATGCATACATATACTTTACAACATGCTACATCCAAACACGAAACATATACAAAAGATATAAACTACCTATCAAGACAAAACAAAAGTATCTTGTCATCAGCCACCTCCGGGCACCTCAAGATCAACCTACAGGACCACGTTCACCTAAAAAAAGTTTTAACAAATTCCACCACGTGAGTCGAAACCTAATAAAAACAGACTATAAAACTGTAAAACAGGTTATGCAATCACACAGCATAAATTTGACTCATTCACATGAGCCTCAAAAGATTTTCCATCTTGAAAACCACCAATTTTCTAGCAGGCCAACACAAGCCTCAAAAAGGTTTTCCTTCAGAAAACTCAAGTTAACTAATGCGCACTGTCACACCCCGGTCCGGACCCTAGTAGTAACCACCTAGATTGTAATAATCCGACCCGGATCCTAGTTGTAACTGCCCAGACTGTAATTACTTGCAGAACGATCTAAGTCCAAACACTAATATTAGCAATGGTTAGTTGACGAGAACTTAGGTCGCTACATGAACAATGGAAAACCCTAATTAGCCTGAAAATCCTAATTTGAATCGAAAACCCTAAAAAAGCTAAATACTCAGAGGTAAAGCCCTAACACTTAAAAAAGTCTTGAAATAGCTTAAATTAGGTAAATAACATAAAATATTAAATTAAAAAATCAAAAATTCCCATAATTACGGTAAAATAACCATTTTACCCCTAGTACAGCAAAAAGTCCTAAAAATCTAAAATTTTGACATATGAACACCCAAAATCAGATATTTATGTACAACTAATTAATAAAATAAAAAATGACAACAAAATTAACCAAAATGCCCTTGCATGGCCGGCCACCTAGGAATTTGTGCCCAAAAATTTATTTTTTGCCTTCTTAAGCTTAAAACTGAGAAAAAAATGTATAAATTAAGCATTATTTTGATCTAATATTTTTTATACAAGTAATATATATAATAATATAATAATATAGGTCAAAAAAAAGTAAATAAATAATTATTTAAAGTCTCTACATAATAAATAAGTTAAAAAACTAATTCTAGTCAAACTAACTTAATTTAACTTAAAAGCTTACACTTATTTAATTAATTACTATTAAAATTATGATAAATCATGAGAAGACTAAATTAATAGGTTTCAGTAGATTTAGATATCAAAAGGAAACATAAAATTAATATTTTATGCATTTATATTCACAAAAATGTATCAAAATACCATTTAAAATCCAAATTAATTGCAAAATCAGCTTTTTAATCTCCCAAAAAGGCCTACCGAATTCCCCCTGCCCAAAATCTGATTTTTCATATCTCAATAAAGTCCCACGTCTCATGCACCTAATGAAATTCAAGAAAAATTAAAATAAAGTTTACACACCGTGATTAAGTCTCCATTAAAAATTTTGTATAAAAGAAACATGCCAAACACACTTCTCCCCTTCATACATTCGGCTGAGAGAGGTGAGAGAGAGGTTCAAAAAAAATTTTAAGTGTTCTAAGAGAGAAGAAGGAGAGAAGAAGAAAGAAGGAAGAAAGAAAGAGGAAAGGATCTAGGAGGGATCTTTAAAGGTAAGTCCTATTCTCCTACAAGTTTCTAAGCATCAAAAGAGGTAAGCAACTCCTTCAAACTCTCTGATATTCTCCCCTAAGATACCCCCAATCCATCTCTGTAACAAATCCTAAGAAAATAAAATAAAGAATGAGTCAAAAAGGCGTCATAGGAGTAGAACATAGGCTGTTTATGTAAGATTATGTTTTGTATGAGCTAACATGTGTATGTTTTTAAGTTTAATGGCTTGTGTGTATTTTGGAGTTTTGGTTTTTGTGAGTTTATAACATGCATACAAAGAAAATATGTCAAAAATGTACACAACATAAGCTAAGCAACTAAAACCCTAAGTAGCTTAATTTTCTGGACTTACTTCCAGCCACCAACTTCAAAACATAATAACCAATTGTAGAAAAATGATCTTAAAGTTATTTTTCTATAAAAATATAGATGTTTACGTTCTCTTTCATACAAAATTGATTCGAAATGATTTCGTTGGGTAGAACTCCAAATATCTCATTTTTTTCAAAGAGTTTTAGATCTTGACCACTATGACCTGCAGACCTAAGAACCCTAATTTATAGTGTGAACTGAGCTTACGTCAAAACATAAAACTTGTAGAGGACATATTTATCTTTCTGTGCACCAAACATGAGCCAAAAATATGAATTTTTGATAGGTCAAAAGCCTTCCCAAAGTCACTGTTAAAATTTAGTGACTGACAGACCTCTCTGTCACACATTTTTGTGAGACCCAAAACCTAACTTTTTTGAAACCAAATCCAAAGGTGGTAAACATGAAAAATGTAGATTACATATTAAAATAAATAATGAGAAAACACCAGCCAAAAATACCCTCGGATGATGCCCCAAAGGTTTTGAGCATCCTATGTTAAAAACACACTCTGCAGATCCTTTTTAGGCTGACTGAACTCATTTTATAAATCGGCCAAAAGCTCAAACTTTTTCCAAATAACTTGCCATAACTCAAAGCATGAAACTTGTAGGGAACACCTTTAACTAACACGCCACAAAATATCAGAGCCATATCCCTTGAATGGACGCCCTAAAATAGTGACCAATAGAAGCGCAATTCCTATATATTTCTCTATAAATTACTGATCCATTTTTACTTAAATAAAATAAATGAACCCCATGCCTTAGGATCTAGTATTAGTGATAAACTTGAAAGTTGTACGGAATATTTTTATCTAATTTTTGTTAAAATATCAAAAATTAAATCTATGTATAAGTATTTCAAAATGCTTTCGTAACTTTAAAACTAGCAATTTAAACTTGTACTTAAAATTGGCTAAGTGTTCGAATGGTATGTTAGTTTTGACACTTGAGTATGTGAACCTTATATGAACTTTGTGAGTAACTAGTATTTGAAAATGATGCTTTGATGAAATGAACTCATGCTGATGGTTCGATTTTATACCACATGGATTATGGTTATGCTTCGCATGCTTGTGTGTAATACTTTAACAAGTTGTATCATGTGCCATGTTATGTTTATATACCAGGCAATGATTAATTGTACACGAGAGGCATATTGCACGTCATAGACATTTCTCCATTTCATCTTGGGTTATCAGAGTCCCCTTTGTATCTTTCGATTGGGTTGGTTGACATGGAAATCAATTATTCAGTGATTGGAGATCTAGGGCGTGCCTGGTTGCCAGATGTGATATTGAATTGGAGGTTTTTATTATAAAAAGGGGGATTTAGGCACCATGGGATCGTCACTAGCTTTAATTAGACTTTGGGTTGACGCTTAACGAGCATCCTAGTTTTTAATGTGGGTAACCCCATAAAGACCTATTACGGCAATGACAATAAGTCCCTGAGGCAGCAATAACATAAAGTCCCATTACGGCAATGACAATAAGTCCCTGAGGTAGCAATAACATAAAGTCCCATCACGGCACTGACAATAATTCCTTGAGGCAGCATTAACACAAAGTCACATCACGACATTGACAATAAGTCCCCGAGGTGGCAATAACATAAAGTCCCATCACGGCAATGACAATAAGTCTTTGAGGCGGCAATGACAACAAGTCCCATCACGGCGATGACAATAAGTCCCTGAGGCGGCAATAATGATAATAAGTCAATACAAGTAATAGAAATAAGTCCTGAAGTGGAACTCCTATTTTTATTTCTGGATATAAGTCGGGTTAGGTATTTGCATTGCATTCATCTGCATGAGGCACTCACACTATTGTTCTTATATGTTCTTATCCTATTGAAAATGATAATTTGCCTATATCTCTGCCCCCCTTAACTTTGCATCGGGTGTTATACGATATGTATTATAGAATATCTTGTCGTAAGTTTGTTAGACGGTTTAGAAAATTTCCTTATAGGCTCTAGCTCATGACATCCGTGCCACAGGTAAATAAGAAGAACAGTTCGAGGATGGTGCATTCGTAGAAGACCTCGAGGAGCAGAGAGAGTGGCAGGAGTCGATTAACCCCAACGACGCAGCTTGAAGATGTAGGATGTTTACTTTTCGATCTTTTGTTCAGTTTTCCACGGACATATTGTAACTTTTGTTGAAATTTTATGGATGACTGTAATTATTAAGTATTTTGAACAAATTCTGAACCATTAATGATGTAGTAGTTACCTTATGTATTTATGAACATTCGGCCAAAATAAGTTTCTTATTTATAGTTACATATGTCCCGACATGTCCGGGGAACGGGGTGTAGAAAACTTTAATTATAGTGAACCTTCAAGCCTTGGGAAATGGGAGATCGCACGTTTTGAAGTGTAGAAAAGTCTGTAGAGTTTTTGTACTATTAAGTTATCACGTATAATTTTAACAACTTAAAAATCTTTATCTTAGGGTTTTCTCTATCTTTTCTTCTTAGGATGGCGTCCGACGTAGAACTAGCTGGAGAACCACGGGCAGTATTAGAATCAGAGGACTCAGACTTCGAGGAAGAACCTACCGAAGAGCAAGACCCAGCAGATATATTTTCGTTAGCATGGATGTTTCCGAACGAGTGACTAGCATAGGAAGAGGTCGAGGAAATAGGAGCAAATGAGGAACCTGACGTAGTAGGGGATGAGGTAGACTTTGGAGCAAACGATGAGGAGGAACTTGAGGACGACGACGAGAACGAGTAGCGAGCTATCGCCTACTTTTATGATCCACTAGAGGCACCCCGCCCGAATCAGAGGACGACAAGGAAACAGATGCAACAATTTACTGCAGCCACCAAGACAATTCCAAGGACTACCGTATTGGCGAGTGGGTTTATGCCCGAGTATTTCCAGAAAGGACAAAGAAGTGGAGGAAGTCAGAATCTTTTCCTCGATTTATAGGTCCGATAAAGGTTCTAGAAAAACATGACGAAATAGCATACCAAGTGGAAGTACTGCCAGGGTTTAAGGAGCGACTCCGAGATTTGGTAAAGACCCGATGGCTGCAGACGATAATGCCGAGATATCAATTTCGATGATCCGAAGACTTATGAAGAGGTACCAGTGACCATCACAGATAGAGCTCGTAGAGGGCCAGGGAACACTTGGTACGTGGAGGTCCAATGGCATTGCTACGGCATTTATGAAGCGACTTGGGAACGCGAGGCAGTTGTCCGTCACTTTTATCTGCATTTATTTATTTAGGCTTCAGTACTCTAGGCATTATACTTTTTCTTTTGTTTGAAGGTTGTGTGTGTGCTATGTGAACTTTTTGAAAACCTTATAGCAGTTACATATTGAATAAAATGCAAGTATTCGTTGTTAAATTCTTTATAAACTATCTCAAATTCATAAGCTATCTCATAATATCAAATTAAATCTACAATATCCCAAAAAAACAATGAAGACAATTAAGAAGGAAAATAATCCCCTAATCTCGACACTCTCTTAGATAGTTAATAGACGATCAAACCCCTGATAAGTTGACCAACCCCTAGATGATAAGGCATTAGGAGCAGCCTAAGTTCTGACGAAAACACCGTTAAAATCCCGCAACTTCACCCTTTCAAATTTCTTTTCTCAGACCCTTGTATCAATTCCTATACCGGTTAAAATTCTTTGCTTATCTTTCCTTCTAATAGTACCGGTCCTCAACAATGCTACCCACTAACATTCATAGGTAATCCTTCACCACGATTCATGACTTCAATACTATGTCCGACTGAAGCAATTTTGTGAACTCTTGAAATCCCAACCTGGAAAGTTGACTTGGATGCTTGAATTGAAATATGTTAGGTCGACGTAATTTCAGGGCAAATATCCTTTTTGGCAACCCGTTGCTTAAGCATACCTTTGTCAAAGTCTGATACTGCACAAATTAGTCCCGAAAACATCATCTTTGTAATATTCATTAATTGCTGATTTCTTATCTCTAGTGCATCTAAACTTCAGTCGACCTCTTGACCCGAGCCAATGATGATTGCTTTAACTATGACCCCATGCCTTTGAACCATCTGGGATTTCGCCATAAGTTACTCTAGTCCCAGTTATGTTTTGTACCATTCGAAATCCTCAACTAAATGCTTATCTAGTCACTGCCGTATGGTCACCTTCCTTGAAACCGATAAACTGAGCTAACCATCCTTATTGGACTCCACATATGTTTTCGCTCGTTAATCCTCAAAACCCTACCCCGTAGATCTGTGAGTGACTACGTCGAACATTAGAATAGTACATTATTAGGCTTCAACGCTTTCACGAAAGATTAGGACAATGCACGGAACACTCTTAACACCTCTTCAAATCATAGCGCAACCTTTCCTCAACATTACGACTCAAAGCACCATCAACGCTCGCGTTTAACGAAGTTTTGAAGATCGAGATCCCTAACTGTAGGAATGGTTAAGTAAAGGGTTTACTCTACTAACTACGTCTTTTCAAAGGACCGACAAGTAGACCTATGCCACCAGTCACCTACAGTTAAGAACAACAGCTTCACACTAAGGGACTCATGACATCACTATGTGACAAAGTTTAGACTTTCCCAGACTAGTTCACAGTGGATCCACACATCCAACGAACCAAAAAGTAAAAGATTCGTGTCGATGGTAGAGAAGTGAAAAACAAGAGACAACCTCAAACTTAGGGAACCCTTAGTATGCAAGTAACGAACGAATATCTGTACGTATCAATATTCACATCAACTCTTCTCACCAAAATGATAGTATCCGAATCCGGTCATCCCCACTTTCAATGGAGAATTTATGACAACGATATGAGCATCAAGAGCTTGATGGAGAGTTTACCATCAAACCACAATGGATCACATGACTCGATATTTGCCTCAAACGTACCTTTTACCACAATTCAATTGTCCTAGAGTGACCAACAACCAGAGAGAAATGATCTAGTCGAGGGAAGAGACATCCAAACCCTACATACCAGCACATAAAGGACAAATGATGGAAGCTAAGAGAAACAGTACAGCATTTAGAAAAGGTTGGAAAGCATTTGATTACGGACTTTGTCGCCAGGATTTGTTACATATTGCCTCAAGAGTACGATAACATTCAGATTGTGATAAATTATCTTACTAAGGCCACCTGCTTTCTATTAGTTAAACCTCACAACGCATTGGTAGTTACAAGCAAAAAGTATATCCGTGAAGTTTTATACCAACATAATCGAGACCGCATCTCACCTGGACAGTCTAAACACCCAGTTCTGAACCATCAAAAGTATGTTAAGAGTAGGCATTAAGAACATTGAAGAAAATCTTTATTTTCGGTCAAAGCCGCTTACAATAACAAGTTTCCAACAAGCCTTTGCAACCATATGAGGTTTTATGTGCAAACAACACTGCGAGATTATCAGTATACGAAATAGAAATAGAAAGGAATTGATTGGTTGGAGTAGATCTTTGCTAGTCAATGAAGTGAGACTCGGAATATAATAACAAAAATTTATATAAAACCCAGAATGGTAGCCCTGCTGTGGCGATCTTTGATGAAGAATGATAGAATCTCATTGAATAAGACTTTCCATACTAAAAGGGAGATTGAGTGTCATGCTTTCGCCTTAAAAGTATAACCAACTTTAGCAAACAGTTCCGTGACCCTTTTTCCTTTCTTTTCTTTAGAGATTACGGAACAAAGACAAAACCATAGGTGTTCAGCAAAAGTAGGCAAAACTAAAGAGGAAGTGCAAGTCCCGAGCCTAACACGAATTTGGCAAGATCTAACAGCTAACTTGGATCGATCGCAAGGGAAGGCACCCAAGGAAGGATCATGGTACTTATCGGACCTAAGAGCACTAAATACCCCAATACCTTAGAAGAAGAATTTTTTCTGAACAACTAAGGTTTGGATTAAGGCCATAAAGCAACAACAAACAATAGTAAGAGCTTGTTATAGGTGCAACCAACCAAGACATAAGATGATGCACTGCCCAATAAGAACTGAGAAGACAACCAAGAAGGACCACTATGAAATAACGAAAAGATCATATGCTCGAAACCTTACCCTCAAGATGACCAACGAGAACAACTAGGAAAAAGGACTCCAAAATTAAAAATCTGCTATCAATGCCATAGGCTCGGACATAAAAGATCTGAGTGCCCACTACAAAGGGAATTAAACTATGACCACCGTCAGCCAGAACAGAGTTACAAGGATCAAACAAAATTGTTGTAGCAAGGAACAAATGGTGTGAAAAAGGTGGTGCAACCTGGCCAACCAGAGAGCGATGAGAAAAGTGTCCGCCCTTCACAAGAGATAAACTCAACAATCTATTTCAATTGCAGTAAGTTTGGACATAAAAAGTTTGAATGCCCGCTGCCAAGGGGAAGAAACTATAATATTCGTAGAAAGAAAAACGAGCAGTTCAGGAAGGATGATACAACTCGGCCAACAAGAGAACCAATGGACAAGAGACTCGCCTTCACAAGAGAAAAATGAATGTTCGTTAATGATCGGAGGTACACCCGAATTCGCAAACTCTAAAGTATACGTTAGTTAGACTTGTTGCATTATCTCGGGAAATGATACGCTTGAAGGACCAAGGCATTTAGGTTAGCACTAGACAAACAATTATCACGCCACAAGTATGCGACGTGATTATTGAGAATTTCGTAGTGATCGGTTTAAGAAATTAGTAAGACTAAACAACCGTTTTTCCCAAATATTGAACGTATAAACCCGACCTTGTCCACACCCTCAATAACGAGCAACTCAAAGACACAACTTCGAAGAGAAGAGACACAAGTAATCATCCACAACCTTTTGCATAAAATTTTGAGGACGAAATTTATTTAAGGGGGGTAGATTGTAACACTCCAGTTCGAACCCTGGTAGTAACCACTTAAATTGTAACAACTCGACCCGAATCCTAGTTGTAACAGCCGGACTGTAACTACTCACGAAACGATCTAAGCCCAAATACTAGTATTAGCAATGGTTAATTGACGATAACTTAGGTCGCTACATGAACAATGAAAAATCCTAATTAGCTCGAAATCCTAATTTGAACCGAAAATCCTAAAAAGTCTAAATACTCAGAGGCTAAGCCCTAACACTTAGAAAAGTCTCGAAACTGCTTAAATTAGGTAAATAACATAAAAGATTAAATTAAAAAATAAAAATTTTCTATAATTAGGGTAAAATGACCATTTTGTCACTAGTACAGCAAAAAGTCTTAAAAATTTAAAATTTAACACATGGACACCCAAAATTAGATATTTATATACAACTAATTAATAAAATACAAATAACAATAAAAATGACCAAAATACTCTTGCATGGCTGGCCACCTAGGAATTAGCGCCCAAAAAGCTACTTTTTCCCTTTTTAAGCTTAAAAATGAGAAAAAAATTTATAAATTAAGCATTATTTTGATCTAATACTTTTTATACAAGTAATATATATAATAATATAATAAAATAGGTCAACAAAAGCAAACAAATAATTAATTAAATTCTCTACACAATAAATAAGTCAAAAAGCTAATTCTAGTCAAACTAACTTAATTTAACTTAAAAGCCTACACTTATTTAATCGATTGCTATCAAAATTATAATAAATCATGAAAAGACTAAATTAATAGGTTTTAGTAGGTTTAGATACCAAAAGGATACATAAAATTAATATTTTATGCATTTATATTCACAAAAATGTATCAACATACCATTTAAAACCCAAATTAATTGCCCCAAATCTGATTTTTCATATCTCAATAATGTCCCACCTCTCACGCACCCAATGAAATTCAAGAAAATTAAAACAAAGCTTACACACCATGATTAAGTCTCCATTAAAAATTTTGTATAAAAGAAACATGTCAAACACACTTCTCCCCTCCATACATTCGGCTGAGAGAGGTGAGAGAGAGGTTCCAAAAAAATTTTAAGTGTTCTAAGAGAGAAAAAGGAGAGAAGAAAAAAGAAGGAAGAAAGAAGAATGAGGAAAGGAACTAGGAGGGATCTTTAAAGCAAAGTCCTATTCTCCTACAAGTTTCTAAGCATCAAAAGAGGTAAACAACTGCTTCAAATCCTTTGATATTCTCCCCTAAGATACCCCTCAATGCATCTCTATAACAAACCCTAAGAAAATAAAACAAAAAATGAGTCAAAAAGGTGTCATAGGAGTAGAACATGGGCTGTTTGTATAAGATTGTGTTTTGTTTTAGCTAGCATGTGTATGTTTTTAAGTTTTATGACTTGTGTGTATTTTGGAGTTTTGGTTTATTCGAGTTTATAACATGCATACAAAGAAAACATGTAAAAAATGTACACAACATAAGCTAAGCAACCAAAACCCTAAGTAGCCTAATTTTCTGGGCTTACTTACTTTCTGCCACAAACTTCAAAACATCATAAATAAGATGTGATTTCGTTAGGTAGAACTTCAGATATCTCATCTTTACCAAATAGTGTTAGATCTTGACCACTCTGAGTTGCAGACTTTAGAACCCCAATTTAGAGTGAGAACCGAGCTTAAGTCAAAACATAAAACTTGTAGAGAACCTTTTTTTATTTCTGTACACTACAAATAAGCTAAAAATATGAAGTCTTGATAGCTCAAAAGCCTTCCCAAAGTCACCATTAAAATTCAGTGACTGACTGACCTCTCTGTCACATATTTTGTTAAGACCCAAAACCTAACTTTTTAGAAGCCAAATCCAAAGATGGTAAACATGAAAAATGTAGCTAACATATTAAACTAAATACTGAGAAAAAACCAGCCCAAAATACCATCGGATGATGCCACAAAGATTTTGAGCATTCTCTGTTAAAAATACACTCTGCAAACCCTTTTTAGGCTGACTGAACCCATTTTATAAATTGGCCAACATCTCAACCTTTTTCCAAAGAACTCTAAACATGAAACTTGTAGGGGACGCCTTAAACTAAAACCTCACCAAATATTAGAGCCATAACCCATGAATTGATACTCCAAAACAGCGGCTAACAGAAGCTCAATTCCTATGTATTTCTCTGTAAATTGCTGAACCGTTTTTACTTAAATAAAATAAATAACCCCTGTGCCCTAGGATCTAGTATTAGTGATAAACATGAAAATTGTAGAAAATATTTTTATCTAATTGGTGTTAAAATATCAAAAATCAAATCAATGTGTAAGTACTTCAACACTCTATCGTAACTTTAAAACTAGCAATTTAAACTTGTACATAAAATTGGCTAAGTGTTCGAACGGTATGTTAGTTATGAGACTTGAGTATGTGAACCTTATATGAATTTTGTGAGTAACTAGTAATCAAAAATGATGCTTTGATGAAATGAACTCATTCCAATGGTTCGATTTTATACCACATGAATTATGGTTATGCTTTGCATGCTTGTGCGTAATGCTTTAACAAGTTGTATATGTGCCATGTCATGTTTATATACCATGCAATGATTAATTGTACACGAGAGGCATATTGCACGTCATGGACATTTCTCCATTTCATCTTGGGTTATCAGAGTCCCCTTCGTATCTTTCGATTGGGTTAGTTGACATGAAAATCAATTATTCAGTGATTGAATTGGAACTTTTTATTATAAAAAAGGGAGATTTAGGCACCATGGGATCGTCACTAGCTTTAATTAGACTTTGGGTTGATGCTTAACGAATATCCTAGTTTTTAATGTGGGTAACCCCATAAAGACCCATTACGGCATTGGCAATAAGTCCTTGAGGCAGCAATAATATAAAATCACATCACGGCACTGACAATAAGTTCTTGAGGCAGCAATAACATAAAGTCCCATCACGACATTGACAATAAGTCCCATCACGGCATTGACAATACGTCCTTGAGGTGGCAATAACATAAAGTCCCATCACGGCATTGAGAATAAGTTCCTGAGGTGGCAATAACATAAAGTCCCATCACGGCAATGACAATAAGTCCCTGAGGTGACAATGACAACAAGTCCCTTCACGGCGATGACAATAAGTCCCTGAGGCGGCAATAATGATAATAAGTCCATACAAGTAATATAAATAACTCCTGAAGTGGAACTCTTAGTCCCTTCACGGCGATGACAATAAGTCCCTGAGGCGGCAATAATGATAATAAGTCCATACAAGTAATATAAATAACTCCTGAAGTGGAACTCTTATTTTTATTTCTGGATATAAGTCGAGTTGGGCATTGCATTGCATTCATCTGCATCACGCGTTCACACTACTGTTCTTATATGTTCTTATCCTATTGAAAATGATAATTTGCCTATATCTCGGCCCCCCTTAACTTTGCATCGGGTGTTATACGATATATATTATAGAATATCTTGTCGTGAGTTTGTTTGACAGTTTAGAAAATTTGCTTCTAGGCTCCAACTCATGGCATTCGTGCCACAGGTAAAGAAGAAGAACAGTTTGAGGAGGGTGCATTCGTAAAAGACCTCGAGGAGCAGGGAGAGTGACAGGAGTTGGTTAACCCCAACGACGCAGCTTGAAGACGTAGGATGTTTATTTTTTGATCTTTTGTTTAGTTTTTCACGAACATATTGTAACTTTTGTTGTATTTTCTGAATGACTGTAATTATTAAGTATTTTGAACAAATTTTGAACCATTAATGATGTAGTACTTACCTAATGTATTTATGAATATTCGCCTAAAATAAGTTCCTTATTTATAGTTACATATGTCCCGACATGCCCGAAGAACTGGGTGTCACACGCACACACGAACACACGCACGCACACACACAGATCACATTCATGTGACTCTACCAACTCGTGATATAAAATAAGGCTCCGCTGCCGTACGGGCATATAGACCCCGTCACGTTACTACCACACTACAACAAAATAACTCATTATTGACGAAATGATTTCGTCTCTAAATCTATGTATTTCATCGCTAATAGATTCCGTGACGAAAAGACGTCCTCTCCACTTTTGTCTCTAAAGGGTCGTCGCAAAAAGTACCTCGTGACGAAAATTTTATTTCTCACTAAAATTTTGACATTTTGTGATGAAAAATCTTGACTCCTCACCAAACATATACCATTTGTGACGATTTATTGTCATCTTTGGTGACGAAAATAATCGTCACAAAACATATTTCGTCACAAAAAAAGTGAATTGTTGACCAAAGAAATTCATCATAAATACTATTTCGTCACCAAAAATGGAAAATTATTTTTGCGTATAGTGAATTTTTGACAAAATATTTCCTCGCAATATAAAGCAATTTGCGATGAACGCTATTTCTTCGCAAATGAATACAATTAGTGACAAATAATTTCGTGGCAACTTTCTTTACCTAAATTGTTAACAACAATTAGTGACGGAAAAATTTGTCGCAAAATCATCGCAAAATCATATTTTTGTGGCAAAACAAATCCCGTCGCTACAATAATGTAAATGGTGGTAAACTATTTCATCACAAATAGATAAAATGAGTAACAAAATTAATCAAAATTCACCACAACAATCAAACACAAATCTCCAATTTGTCTACATAATAATGTAAATGTACTTCTAACTTCAAAAAGATGTATAAAAAAATTCGTTCCAAGTAAATGGACAAAAAAAGATGTTTAATGTGATAAAATAATATTTAAAAAATCGCGACACAACATTCTTCAACGCCATCTTCCTTTTGTAGTAAATCTGCAAACACAATAAGAAAAATATCAAAATAATATATAGTTGATACAATAAATTGTCTTCATATTACTATAAATCTATCTACAACAATTAAAAAAAACTCAAAAAATGACGAATATAAATATTGGTGTTATTGAAGTTGAAAATGTCAACTTTTTAAGTTAAACCCAAACTATTATTTATTGTTTATTAGTTTATTCTCTCATCATAGTACAACCTAAATAATTATACCAAACACCCAATTTAGCTATTTTTTTGAATATCCTATTTTATTGGTTAAAAATACTAAAACAAAAAGAAAAACATTTAAAAGCAAAATATAAAATAATAAAAATAAATAAAAAGAAACTCAAGTAATCTTTCTTTTCCTCTCCTTCCATACTAGTATGACAATAATCAAATGAATTTTATGTCACAGTCAATTGGCGGCACCTTCTGTATGCATAAAACAACCTGCAAGCAAATAAAAATACGAAAAAAATATTCTAAGTGTTAAATTTTTAAAAAAACTTGGCAGAATTTTTCATATTTTTTGGATAATCCAAGTTTACAAAATAACTTGTAATAATGCAACCAAGATAATATACACAGGTTCTGCCTGAGTTTCAACAACAAAAACACAACTTAATACTAAATCATAGGTTATCCATCCTAACTTCTCATGCATATATTAAAAACCTCCAATTCAAATCAATAATATAAATCAACATAAAAAAATAAGAGAAAAATGAGAAGAAAATACTAAGTCATAGACTGATTATCCATCCTAACTTATTTCATGAGAAGATAATAGGAAAAAAAAAAAGCAAACAGTGGACCATATTTCTTTGCCTCTTTAATTCATTGTAAACAATAGAAAGTAATTGATCCATATCTATGCTCTGTCTTCAAAAGTGCCATGTTCTTTTTGTTTGCCTCATATTGTCTCTATAAAAGATAAAATGCTAACAAAAAAATAACATTAGTAAGTTAGGCAGTCATATTCAACAAGCAACAAAAAGTTTGATACCTTAAATTTCTCATCATTCCACTTCTTATGAAAAAATTTTGAGCTTTACTTGTTTTAAAGGATATTGGTTATCATATTTCTAAAAACAATCTAAGTCTAAAA
>JAUMHN010398270.1:0-16292 GCA_032360265.1 Heliamphora ciliata
TTGAAAAAGGGCAAGAATTTTATCTGGGGGGAGGAGTGTGATCAGGCGCTCCAAAATTTGAAGGAGTACCTGACCTCGGCTCCTCTGCTTTCCAAGCCCTTGTTTGGGGAAGAGTTGTACATGTATCTTACAGTGTCCGAACATGCGGCTAGCGCCGTCCTGCTCAGGATGACCACTGCCGAACAGCTTCTAGTTTACTTTGTCAGCCACACCTTCCTAGATTTCGAGAACAGATACTTGCCTTTGGAAAAGCTAGCGCTAGCCCTAGTAATGGCATCTCGAAAGCTGGCACAATACTTTCAAGCCCACAAGATCATTGTTCTAACTGCACACCCATTCAAAGCCTTACTACGCCGAGTTGACTTATCTGGAAGGATTGCCAAGTGGGGAGTGGAACTCGGAGAGTACGATATCAAGTTCCGACCAAGAATAGCAATCAAAGGTCAGGTCCTCGCTGATTTTATTGCTGAATTCTCCAAGCCGAGCATTCGACAGTACAGCTCGGACTCAACCCCACTTGAGCCCGAGCTAGGGGGAAGGACGACCGGACATAACAAAGGGATGGAGAAGAAAATGGGGCATCTAACGCCATGTCCTAATCAACAATACGGCAAGGATGGATGCTATTCACTGACGGTGCTTCAAATCATAAGGGCTCCGGAACAGGAGTGGTCTTTATCTCCTCCGATGGATTAGTAATAGAACACTCAATAAGGTTGGGATTCCCAGCCTCTAATAATGAAATTGAGTACGAAGCACTACTTGTTGGGCTCAGGAGTGCCGATCTCCTGGGCATCAGAAAGTTGAAAGTTTTTTGTGATTCGCAACTAGTGGTCAACCAGATGACTGGGCAGTACAATGCCAGGGATGATAGAATGGCTGCATACCTATCAATAGCACTCAAGCTGGTTAAGGGCTTTGAAGAATTACAGATCGAGCAGGTCAGCTGAGAAGGGAATTCCCACGCTGATGCAGTAGCAGCCCTGGCCTCTACAATCGAGCTCGAGCTGAGGAGAACACTGGAAGTGCAAAAACAGGAGGGTTCCGCTGCTCGACAAATATGTGCTGTTCAAGAAGATTGGGATCCGAGCTGGATGGACCCTATCGTCGGTTTTCTCAGCAATGGAAAACTCCCAGAGGATAAAAAGGAGGCGCACAAGATCTGTCACAAGTCTGCACATTTTTGGTTATCTCCCAAGGGTCAACTGTACAGGAGGTCTTTCT
Organism: Heliamphora ciliata; assembly: GCA_032360265.1. NCBI lineage: Eukaryota > Viridiplantae > Streptophyta > Magnoliopsida > Ericales > Sarraceniaceae > Heliamphora > Heliamphora ciliata. Next base: position 1,225 of record JAUMHN010398270.1, read on the forward strand.
CAGGTCCCTATCTGCTATGTGTTCATCCGAATAAGGTCCAGGACTTTTTGTTCGAACTTCATGAAGAGATATGCGGGGGCCACATCGGGGGAAGGCCCGTGGCATACCGAGCAATAAGCCAAGGTTATTGGTGGCCCTACATGCAGAAAGATGCCCAGATCTATTCACAGAAGTGCGAGAAGTGTCAAAAGTTTGCTCCCTTGCACAGGTAACCAGCCGAGGAACTTAGTCCAATCACCAGCCCATGGCTCTTCGCTCAATGGGGACTGGATATTGTTGGGCCATTACCTAAAGCGCCTGGCAATAGAAAGTTCCTAATTGTAGCTGCAGATTATTTTTCCAAATGGGTCGAAGATGAGCCCTTGCCCAACATCAGGGATGTGAACTCAAAGAAGTTTTTGTGGAAGAACGTCATCACCAGATTTAGTATTCTGCGTGCCATAGTTGCAGACAATGGGAAGCAATTCGACAGCAACTTGTTCAAAAGGTTCTGCTCGGGACTTCGAATAAAAATTTTCTTCTCAACACCTTCGTTCCCTCAGCGCAACGGCCAAGCAGAGATCTCAAACAAAACACTTCTGTCAGGGTTGAAGAGAAGACTAGAGAAAGCTAAAGGAAAGCGGGCGGATGAACTCCCCTTTGTGCTGTGGGCCTACCGAACAACTCCTAGAAGTTCTATTGGGGAGACGCCATTTACCTTGGCCTACGGATTAGAAGTAGTCATCCCTTTGGCGGTCGGCATGCCCACCATCAGATCTAAAGCCATTGAGTCCGGGAATAATGACCTCAGTATAGCTCGGGAGCTGGACCTGGCCGAAGAAAGGAGGGAGCAGGCACTGGTTAAACTAGCATCCTGCCAACAACAACTTGCAAAGTTCTATAACAGACGGGTGAATCAGATGAGCTTCCAGTTCGGTGAGCTGGTCCTCAGGATGGTCCTCCTTAATACAGAGGACCCCCTTGATGGAAAGCTAGGTCCGACCTGGGAGGGTCCATACAAGGTTACGTCAGTTGCTGGCACGGGAGCATACAGACTCGAAGATATGGAGGGAAAGCAGATTTTAAGGCTGTGGAATGCTCAGAATTTAAGAAAGTTTTATCATGGAAGTCTGTAATGTACATTTGTTCGGAACAAGGAATAAAGAGAATTTTTTAACAGTTTGTGCATGATTGATGACATCATCGAGGAAAGTCCTAGCTCGGCTAGGCACAAAAAGTCCAGGTGGCCTTGAGCCATGCCAGGGCAATAAAGTCCTAGCTCGATTAGGCACCAAAAGTCCTGGTGGCCTCGAGCCACGCTAGGGAAAGAAAGTCCTAGCTCGGCTAGGCACCAAAAGTACCAAAAGTCCCGGTGGCCTCGAGCCACGCCAGGGCAAGAAAGTCCTAGCTCGGCTAGGCACCAAAAGTCCCGGTGGCCTCGAGCCACGCTAGGGCAAGAAAGTCCTAGCTCGGCTAGGCACATTCGATCTAGTCATGGAGGGCTAATGATGCCGTATGCCCAGCGAATCTGAGGACCCAATGTTCACCTCACCTGGCTAGGCTTTAAGACCCATCAATGGCCACAAGAGATAAGTAGGGTCGTTTCCCGAGTTAGGATATATGCTACATAGCTCGGCTAGAGCTGTCTAAATTTGACGAGTAGAGGAAAGCTCAAGCCGACCTTGAATGACTTGGGAAATTTTGAGATTTCTACATCTCTACCGAGTCACAAGGGTTTGATCAGCAGGTATGACCGAACAGGAAAGCCTAACCCAGGCACGAATGACTTGGGAAATTTTGAGATTTCTACGTCTCAATCCTGGGTTAGAGGTGGATTTGCTCGGCAAATCGTGAGGTTTTGCCCAACCATGGGGACTTGCTCAGTTATATACACTGCGCAACTGAAACGTATAGAAGGTGTTCGGGTGATCTTGTGAGTTTGTTAAGCATTTTAGTTCGGTGTGATCTCAATGTGATTAGAGATTGTCTGACCTCACCCACTAGTGTGAAGTCGAGCTTCGTATACTTGCATAAAGATCAGAAGTAGAAATAATACAAGTGCAGTACAAGTACAGCGATTGCAAAAATCCGAACAAGAACACTTTCATTAATGAAATGAATTGTTTACAGAACAAACGCGTGCCGACCTCACAGATGGAACGAGGTCGTGCAGTGCATACTTGAAAATAAATTACAAAAAATTGTAAAAGCTAGACTGAAGGGAGAGAAGCCTCTTCTTGCTCAGCATAGACCTCTTCACCTTGCACCTCCTGTGCTCCGTCTACTCCTTCGACGGATTGCTTGGCCTCTCTCGGTTGGTCGGGCTCATCATCTTCCAGTATAAGGTCCATTGGGGCATTCAGGTCAGCAGCTCTTGCCTCGGACCAGAGAGGCTCGAGCTCTTCAAATTCGTCCTCTTCTTCAGTCACAAGAGGAGGAGGAGGAGGTATCTGCTCGGAAGATGAAGTCGGGACAATAGCTGTGGAGATCGGAGGGGCCTCGATCACTTGGCCGGGGGGGATGGCCTGGCCCAATAGACTCGCGAACTGCGCAGGAAACGGCATGCTGGGCTGGAGCCAGGGAACCTCCCTATGCAGGATTGAATCCATTGGTACAACGACGGACCTCAGGGTGGCATCCCAACCCATTTTGAAGAGTGGGTTCTGCATTATTCTGACCTGGGCCTCGTAATCATCCCCAACCTTATTGTACCCTTCTTCAAACTTCTCCTGAGCAGTTTGAGAGAGTTCCTGGAGGTCGGTGTAGACCCTTTGCAGGGCGGCCTCGGATTTGGTGGCTCTCTCCAGCTGCGCTAGAACAGACGCCAGATTGGCCTCATGCTCCTTGACAGTGGCCAAGGCCTTGCTTGCTTGGAGCTCGGCCTCATCCATGGCCTTGTAGGCCTCCTCGACCCAAGCTTGAAGGACCTTCATATCATCCTTCATCTTTATTGTGTCGTTGTGCAGGAGGTTGCACTTCTCCTGCCACTTGCTGCAGCGCTCGGCTGCTTCGACACCCATCTGCAAGCCTTGCACGGCTAAAGAAGATTACTCAGGTGAAGAATTGTGTAAACAAAATTACAAGTTGTAACAGCTCGGCTCAGTACTACTTACCACGATCACATGCTGCGTGGCTTTCTTGGTTAGACTTGCATCTGGGATTGGCTCGTATTCGGCTTTGTCCTTGGGCAGGCACATGGTTTTGGCGAGTGCCCATGCTACGTTGTGGCTTTCCCGGACAGAATCCTGCGCGGTCAGGATTCGGCCTTGGAGTGGGGGAGTGAAGGAGATGGGTGCCTCGGTTACCTCTTGTTCGGCATCGGAGCTCACAGGGGGAGCAGTGTGTGGCACCTCCTCTATTCGGCGCCTTACCTGGCGGTGCGTCACCTCGCTTGCAGATGGTCTTCTCCTCCTCGGCTGGACTGGGGGAGGGGCAGTTGTCCGAGCTGCGGGGTGCACATCAATGCTCGGGGATTGGCCGCCTGTTGGTATCGTTGTGGCACTTGGTTGAATGGTGGTCGGAGCGTTCTGGCCTATAAGATCCCCCATCAGGAAGTCGAGCAGGTTCCTCCTTGACATGCTCGAGTCGTCCTGGTCGGTAAGGTTGTGGGAGGTGGAGTTGGAAGATCTGTGACAACTTGCCGCGCTGGAGGTGGTTGCCCAGTTGCTCAGGTCCTCTTCAGGCTGAGCTACTTCAACTGGCCCTATGCGGTGGCTAAGTTCCTCCGGACGAACAGGAACGCTGTTGAAGAGCCTTGAGAAGCACCGTACACCGTGATCCCAGTCCAGTACCCGCTTGATGTGCTCGAAGTTTATATGACCATCTCTTCGATCTATTTTATCCCGAGCAGCCGAAGTATTACAGTGAGCACTTGGAGAGGGAATGTTAATACGATCGAAATATTCAAAACACGCTACAAGGGTTTAGGATTGGGGGAAGAGCTCGGTACCTGGGGTCCTTGGCTTGGTCGGGCAAAGCCGTTCACGGGGATCGACGGGCCTAGGTTCGAGCTGCCAATTTCCCCTGATTACGACAAAATCTTCAAGATCCCTCTTGTGGGAGTTCTTGAGCTCACGCACGATCATCTGGTTGTCTTTGGCTTTGAGATAGTACCTGTTCAAGCCTTTGGCTGTGTCGGCGATGGAGTAGCAGTATTGAATCTCCCGGACACCGAGGTTGATGCCCATATAGCGATTCAACAGAGCTACTCCCATCAGTATTGAGAAGAAATTAGGGCTGAGCTGTGCTGGGCATAACCGGTAAAAGAAAAATGCCTCCCTAAAGACGCTCGGGAGAGGGAATTCCACTCCGGACTCCAGAAAAGCCACAAGCGGAAAAATAATCACCCCGGGCTCTCTAGTGGTCAGGGTTTCCTCACTAGTTGCCTGACGTATGCTGACATCGTCTGGGATGGATCGTGCTCAGCGGAGCTTGACCATGGCCTCTGGTGAGTCAACATAGCGAGCAAGGCGCCCCATTTTGCTAAAAAAGGGTGTTTAGATGTGTGTATATACATGTAACTACAGGTTCTTCCCCAGCAATACCACCACCACCGGTGGTGGTGGCAGCGGTGCCAGGGTATCAAGGGTCACAGGCTAGTAAGCTAAATTCTCATTACGGCGGCGCTAGCAGCGGTTTTCATGAGAAAAGATGAAAAGGTGAAAAGTGGGATGCTAACCTTGAAGAAAGAGGTCTCTTGGAGGCTTGAAGTTTTCGGAATAGCAGAGATCACAGCCACTGGATTTGCAGAGGTGGAGGTTGCCGAAAATTGCCTCAGTGCAAGGTATGGGGTTCGTAAAAAGGGAAGAAGGAATACCCTCCCCCTATTTATAGCCTCGCGAGCATTCAAATGAAGCGCCAAAAGGTGACAATTATGGCGCGTGTTCTGACGCGCGTCGAAGGCATTAAATGCGCATTTAACACGAGCGGCGTATGTGGTCCGAGTAAATCAATCCGAACAGATCACGATGATTGGCTTGGTAGTATCGGTGTTCGGATCAAATGGCCGAGCAATAATACCCGTCATATTTATCTCCCAAACAAAATTGTTGATCGAGATTGAAAGACCGAGCAGACATCCATAGTTAAACCAAATGATTGACATTTATTGAAACGACGGTCAGCATTCTAATGACGTTTCAGTACCCAAGGTACAGCTAACGCCGTATGCATTCAATGCACGCATTAAATGCGTCGCAGAACTGGTAGGGGCTTGACGCGTGGCAGAAAAGACAGCTAAGGGACAGTACATTAGCGAAGCTTGCTCAACAAGCCTCTCGACCAGAAAGTGAAACGACAAATCGGGCAAGAACATCACATCATCTTCCAGCTGCTCGAGTTTTCGAGCAACAGCAAGATGATGGGGGCAATTGAGGGGGATCAAATTCCGACCAAAGTCGCATGAAGCATACGTGGATGCCGTGTAGGGATTGAGGGGGATCAAGTTCCGACCAAAGTCGCATGGAGCACACGTGGATGCCGTGCAGAGCAGCATTCCACATCAGCACGGCACATCAGCTCGAGCAATAGGCCGATCTATACGTGGTATCTCCAAGCTCCAGAGACTCAAGGCGCGAGGGCCGAGCTCAGGGAGAGCTCAGCCCCCTATCCTAAAGACATGGTGCTCGGCGCCCTTATGAGGAATGCTCGGTAGTGACAGCTGAGCAAGGCGAACTACCTAAACTCTTGTCCGAGTTAAATGGTCTATTGAAGATCATGTCCAGCGGTACATATGACTGAGAAGTGGCACGATGATGAGAGATCAGCAATAAATAGGCCAACTCGGGGGTAAAATGGTTATATAGGGATGGCTTAGCCCTAGCCCAAATTAGACCTGAAGCTAGGCCTGAATACTGATGGACATCTAGACATGACAAAAGAGACTAGCATAGATATTTTGTAAAGATATCCAGTGATGGCACTGATAAGTCACCATCAAACCATTAATTGCTATGCATTGGTCAGAGAGAAGAAGTACAACCCGACCTGGTCGGGTCGGGTCGGACCCCACAGAAGAGTCAAGTATATTTCTACCTATAAATAGCCAACAAGTGGAAGATAAAAGGCACGCTCTCTTTCCCTAAGCCGAAACTTTGCTGAAATTTACTCTCATGCTCTTCCTTCTTCCTAAAACCCCTTGCCTAACTTGATCGTCAGAGGGTCCACCAGTATAAAGTCACTGGTGGACATCTCACCCCTTTCTTGTGCAGGCTCATACGTAGCATTCTTCCTTGACGTCACAGCCAGCTTGGACGGGACAAGTAGATCACAATCCTGATCCTCTACATCATTATATATATATATATATTTCATGGATCATGGGAGATGAGAAAAGAAGGATCTAGAAAGGTGGGTTCACGCGGGTCAAGGAAACATTTTGGGTCTTGTTTGGTTTTTTTTATCATGTTATTTTGACCGTACTTAATTTATTCTCCAATTTAATTTTATTAAAATGATTAATGATAAAATTAAAAGCGCATCGGGTCTCCACAACCTTTTCAATATTCAAATCTTAAATGTGATTTGAATAACATTATTAAAATTTTCTATCATTCTTAAACTCCTAAAATTTTATATTATTAATTTTTTTTTGCACAACTGAATTAATTCTCATATTAATATTTCGGTGTCTCAACACACCCCGACCGCACGCAATGTGCTACAATAATAATTCGAAGCCATTCTCGACAATCTAATTAAAATATTTAACCACAAAATAAATACGTATCAGGTCACTACAACCTTCCCCCCTTGGTGAATTTCGTGCCCGAAATTCAACTCTAGTTATCAGAATTAAAATTCGACTCTAATTAAAACATTATTATATGTTTACCGTACTTCGCATTGTTAGCCTTCATCACTAAGATTTTGCCACCCATCTTACTTAGTCTCCAAACCTAAACTCCATCCATTCTCAACTAAGAATTCAACAGTGTTATCCTTTAGATCTACTCTTAACACTCAAACTTGAACGACCATCAAACACAAGGTCGCATTTCCACGACCCACCTCATGACGTCAACCATAACCTTACTCTAGCCCTGAGAATATAATTTCTAAGCAAATAGAATACAATCCTCATATAATTCAAATTACTTCTTACCTCTTAAGGGCATTCGGGCTCTCTCTTTTTTTCAATATTTAAGAATCATAGAGATATTTTAATTATAATCAATACCACATGTTATCTATACGCCATTGCCTTTCTTTTCCTATATCCACACTCGGATACTTTATCTTTCAATAGACTCATATACTTTTTTCTTACTCTTGCTTGACATTCGAAAGTCTCCTAACACACTGGTCACAATCATAAAATATCACATCATCACATATTCATATACAGAGGTGAACCGTTAAGAACGACACGCCAATCCAAGTAACTAATCCAGATTTCTCATATAATGAACGTCGGCCAAACGCTTTTCTACTTCGAACCCCAGAATAGTTAACTGGACGCCTGAAGGAAAGTCATATCACTCCCAAGATTCAACCTCTATGCACACATAAGCACATAGCACATGCAAGACAATTCAGTCACAAACCTATGCGAGCACACAGTTCATGTGGTGTAGTAGTGCCTATAATCATCAAACATGTGAGACCCGGACCCGTCTCTTTTTGAGACATATATATGTTTGATGTGTTTTTGCATATATTTTGTTCGATGTATGATTTATTCGTTTTGATGCATGTTTACATTTAAATAAGCATGCGGGATTGGTTCCTAGGGTTGTAGGGCGTTGCCGTGCGAATTTTGAAAAATAAAAAGAAGATATTTTGGAGGCCTATAAATATCTAGAGTTAGATATTTTAAAAAGATATTTTCAAAACTTAACTCCTAAGTTCCCTCTAGTTTTCTCTCTGCCTTCTCTCTAACTGCTTGGTGGCCCGGGGCTCTGTTTTTGAAAAACCAACTACTGATCCTTAGTATCGGCATCGTGGTCTACGCTTTCATCCGGATAGAATTCTATTTCGACGAAACTCGATTTTGCACGTGGATCAAGGCATCGAGTTTTTAACTCACCAAGATAGGATCCTACACTGTATAACTGTTAGAGGGTACTACATGTAATTTTACGTGTTTTTACCGTTTAAAAACGCATGAAAAGTAATTTATGTTCGGGATGGGTTTTTGGGTTAAAAACCAATTTTTGGCATTTCAGGTGGATGAAATTATGTTTTAAGGGTTTCTTTGCGGCTTTATGGTAAGCTTGAGCTTACATATCCGTGTGGGTATCAAAATCAGGAGTTTAGAGGTTTGATGTGAGGTTTGGAAGCTAAAACAAACACAACCCATAGCTCAAAACAATTTCTGGGTTGGTTCAATCGACTGGACCCATAAGTTCAGTCGACTGGATCATCTTTTGGTGGGTTCAGTCGACTGGACTTGGGTGGTCAGTGGACTGAAGTTCCTTCTGTTTTGGTTCTCTTTTTTCAGAGAGTTTTTCAGTCGACTGGGGGCTTGGGCTAGTCGACTAGAGTCCTGTTATGGGGCTTGGGTGTTGTTTTGAATGGTTTTGGCTTCCTTCGGGTGGTTCTAAAGCGATAGATTTGTGAGATCTCACTTGTCAGATGTGTGAACGTCCATGGTTTTGAAAAGAGGTTCGAAAATGGGTTGTTGGTGAGAAGAAAACGTGTTTTGTTGGAGATTTGGAGCTAGCCTGTAGGGTTGAGTCTCAACTTCTAAAACGTTTTGATGAAAATATATTTTTACATGTTTTGTTTGATCCTCATGGTTCATGGATTGGATCCCTGATATATACGTGTGTTGTATATTTGTTTTGTGAGTTGGTTTTGAAATGTTTATCCATAGATGTACCGTGATAGTTGGTTTGTTGAGTTGGGCTTCCATTGCTCCTCGGTGCAAGTCCAGAAACGTGCGCAGCATAGGTACTCAGTTCCTTCAGGTTAGTCCCTGTAAATTGAGTTTTATGGGTGCTTAGTTCCCTTGAGCTTAAGTCCCGTAAATTAACTATTTGTCGGTTGCCTCCATTAATGGCATCGTTGTTGTGACTCCGTATAGAACTTGTCATTACTTATTGGACCTTGTGCGGCTATAGAGTAATGGACAAGAGTCTATAGTTGTTACCTTTAACGGTGTGGTAGAGTCAGTACATAAGATTACATTTTATCGTGTCTCCTCGGCTGTGTATCACCGGGTGGAGAATGATGTGTTTTACTGCTTTTTCTTAACTGTGGCATGATATTTGTCAGGATTATATGCATGGTTTCAAGGATGGAAAATGTGAAGTTTTTTGGATGGAAAACTTGTGGCTTTGGAGAGAAAAACCTGTTTGGATTTTGTGGTCGAGTTTGCTTCCACCATATGATTGCATGACTTGTATTTCAGCTTTATAGTCTATTTTTCTATTAGGTTTCGACTCACGGCGTGGGATTTTTGCTGTAAAACCCTTTTTAGGTGAGCACGTGGAGTTGACCTAGTTACAGAGGTGATGGAAGACTTGCTGTAGTTTTTCCTTTTTGAGACATGTACTTTTTACATGTGATGGCTGTGATGGCTGTGAAGTCTGGTTTTGTACGCCTTTGGGCGACATACTTATTCATGTCGGAGAATGCATGCTTATCGTTTATGAGAGTTGAACTTGAGAAATCTTTTATCCAACTACTGTATTTTGATTTCCAACTGTAAACCTATTTTTCCTAAATGGGTATTTTGGTGGGCTTTCACGTGACCTTGGTGTTTGGGGCGTGACAACTTGGTATCAGAGCTCTGGGTTCGAATACCTATGAGCCATGGGAAAGAGAGTACATCACCTTGTGAGGATGCATGTGTGCTTGATTGCATGTGTTACAGCATTTTCCTATCATCAGCATGATAGCTTGTGGTGTATACGTGTGTATGGAGGTTGGACCTTAGGATTGATTAGTCTTACCTTTGGGCATCTGGATTAACAAACTTGGGAGCCGTGTTAGAGACGTGTTTTGCGGACGTGATTTCTAGCTAGGAATTTGAGTAGGTGGTTTAGAGTGATGAGTCTTTCTTGTTGGTTCTTCTCGGTATATGAGATGTGATGACATGATATTAAGTGGCTATGTGTTAGCATGCTTATCTGTCTTTTACGTTAGCAATAACATGTTGTAGGAAGCTTACCCTATTATGTTGCTTTCGTATAGAGTTATGTCTACGCGGGGTGGCCGAGGCCGTCGTTCTGGCCGAAGGGACGTTCCAGTCCCAGATGTTGGGGATGCTAATGCACCCCACGGACCTGATGGCAAGGGAGATCTGCTATGTGAGATGGTCGGCTCCATCTGGCAACTAACTGAGGCCACTAGGGGCAGGGAGAGTATACCAGAATCGAGGACGACGGACGCAATGCGCGAGTTTCACCGTTTGGACCCTCCTACCTTTTCAAGGGATCCTAACCCCACGGTAGCCACTGAATGGCTAGAGCTGGTCACCAGGATCCTGGATACGCTTCAGATTGAGGAGGACGATCTGAGGGTTACTTTTTCTTCCTTCCAGTTGAGGGGGATGCGCACATGTGGTGGAAGTTCTCCAGGACTACTGTTACTGGCACTTGGGAGGTATTCATGAAGGTATTTCTGTAGAAATACTTTCCAGCGACACCGAGGGATCCGTACAGAGAGGATTTCCTATTTCTAACTCAGGGGATGATGTCAGTGGTGGAGTATGAGGCTGAGTTCACTAGCCTATCTCGATTTGCACAGGAGATCGTACCTACTGACAAGTTTCGTACGAAGCGATTCGAGAGAGGTTTGAGGCCCGCTATCAGAGATAGGGTAGCGGCATTCCAGCTGCAGGTCTTCACAGAGCTGGTACAATTGGCCATGAAAGTGGAGGACACTCTGAATGAGACGCGATGGGCCAGGGACAACAGAGGTCAGCAAGGAGGGGAACGTACACAAGGACAGGGGCGCAGGGAGAAGAAGCGTCAACAGACATCTGGTCCGCGTTCTCATCCAGTGGGGTCGTATCCTCCACAGTCTTCTGCATCTTTGCCTCCCGTAGCTTCAACGGGAAAGTCATAGCAGAGGAGGGAGTCTGTTTGCTTTAGATGTCAACGGTCAGGACACCGTGTAGCGGTATGCCATAGTTCCATGCCTGTTCAGGCACAGTAGCAGTCGCAGGCTCAGGGAAGAGGGTCAGTGGTTTGTTTTGAGTGTGGCCAGTCAGGGCACATCCCCAGGGATAGCCCCGGATGAGGCAGCACAGCTAAAACTTATGTTACTCCACCTACTTAGGGACGTCAGCCATCCAGAATTGCAGAAGGGGGCACTTTAGTGCAGTCAGGCAAACAGTCTACAGTTCAGGGCCACAGTGCACTGACCAGAGCTTATGTTCTAGCAGATCCTCGTTCATCTAGAGCACTGGTTGTGCCCGATGCTGCTGCTACCACCTCCATGATTAGAGGTACTCTTCTAGTCTTTAGATCATGGGCCAACGTTCTTGTCGACACCAGAGTATCACATTCGTTTATATCATCTGCTTTTGCATCTGCCTTGGGGATGGAAATGGACTAGTTGGGTAGTACCTTGAGTGTGGAGACCCCAGCCAATGGGAGTGTGACGTTGAGTCTTATCTGCAGATCCTATGTGTTGGAGGTCGCCGATCGTTGTTTAAAGTTTGACTTCATCATTTTAGACATGACCACGTTTGATGTTATCCTAGGGATGGATTGGCTGACCACCTTTCGTGCCTTTATCGATTGTGATCGACGGAGGGTGACGATTTGTACACCAGCGGGAGATTATTTTTGTTTTGTTGGTGACCGAGATGAGGGCTTGGTGTCTATGCCGGGTGTTGTGCGGAACCAGGGCAACCTGGGTTCTCTCTTTTCAGCTCTCATGTTGGATGAGGGAGTTGGGACTCAAGGAGAATTACCTTCGGTGGTCTGCGACTATCCAGATGTCTTCCCTGACAATTTGCATGAGTTGCCACTGAGCCGTGAGGTAGATTTCTCTATTGAGTTGATTTCAGGCGCTGCTCCCATATCCATGCCATCTTATCGATTTACACCCGCTGAGCTGCGTGAGCTCAAGGTACAGCTTCAGAAGCTACTGGATAGGGGTTTCATACGCCCAAATACTTCACCGTGGGGAGCTCCTGCTCTTTTTGCAAAGAAGAAGGATGGATCCTTGCATTTGTATATCGACTACCGGAAGATGAATCAGGTGACAGTGAAGAACAAGTATCTTACACCAAGGATAGATGATTTGTTTGATTAGTTGAGGGGGTTGAGCTGCTTTTCGAAGATAGATTTGAGATCAAGATACCACCAGTTGCGGATAAGGGACGAGAACATAGCGAAGACCGCCTTCCGAACTCGCTATGGTCACTATGAGTTTTTGGTCATGCTGTTCGGTCTAACGAATGCACCAACAACATTTATGGGTTTGATGAACCGGATCTTCCATCCTTATCTGGACAGTTTTGTGGTGGTGTTTGTGGATGATATTCTCATCTACTCACCCACTAGAGAGGCGCACGAGGATCACCTGCGTATTGTTCTACAAAATTTGAGAGAGCATTGCTTGTATGCAATGTTTGAGAAGTGTGAATTCTGGATGTCCAAGGTGAGGTTTCTTGGACACGTATTGTCGACAGACGGAGTAGCAGTAGATTCATCGAAGACAAATGCTGTGACAAGTTGGGAGCGACCGAAGAGCGTCTTTGAGATCCGTAGTTTTTTTGGTTTGGCAGGCTACTACCGACGGTTCGTGAAGGACTTTGCGAGACTTGCTGCACCGATGACGCGTCTGACACGGAAGGGAGTTTTGTTTCTTTGGAGTGAGTCCTGTCAGTCAGCATTTCAGGAGCTAAAGACGAGGTTGACTAGCGCGGCAGTGTTGATTATCCCAGAGTGAGGCTTGGGGTATACAGTGTATTGTGATTCCTCACACGACGGTCTTGGATGTGTTTTAATGCAGGAGGGGAAGGTTGTAGCTTATGGTTCTCGGTAGCTGAAGATCCATGAGAAGAACTACCCGACACATGATCTGGAGTTAGTTGCCGTGGTCTTTTCCTTGAAGACGTGGCTTCACTATCTTTATGGTGAGCACTTCCAGGTTTTCTTCGATCACAAGAGCATAAAATACTTGTTTTCGCAGAAGGACCTGAACTTGCGCCAATGACGATCGATGGAGTTATTGGAGGATTATGATTTTGAGTTGCAGTACTATCTAGGGGAGGCTAATGTTGTGGCAGACACGTTCAGTAGGAAATCTCACTGGTCATTAGCTTCTGTGGCTATATGTGAGTGGGACATGCTTGGACAGGTTGGGGAGTTTGATCTGTGTCTCGGGGAGACAGCGACGGGTGTCACTTTGTTCTCTATAGTTTCACGACCAGCATTGATAGCACGTGTGCTAGAGCTCCAGCAGACGGACCAGGAGGCTCAGATGATATGAGATCGTATTGCTAGTGGAGAGGATACAGCAGGATGGGTTGTGGGTTCAGACCAGAGTCTGAGATTGGCTGGGAGGTTGTTTGTGCCAGAGTTGTGCCGAGCTGATGTACTACATGAGTGTCATCATTCTTGCCTTGCAGTACATCCTGGAGGCACGAAGATGTACCATGATTTGCGTTGCCAGTTCTATTGGACAGGGATGAAGAAGGACGTGCTTCATTTTGTTTCTCGGTGCCTTACCTGTTAGCAAGTAAAGACGGAACACTAGAAACCAGGAGGATTGTTACAGCCATTACCGGTATTCGAATAGAAGTGGGAGAACGTCACGATGGACTTTATGTCAGGACTTTCTCGCTCATCTAGGGGACACGACGTCGTTTGGGCTGTGGTTGATAGGTTGACGAAGTCTACACACTTTCTCCCCATCCGCGTGAAGGATTCGGTGGACCGACTGAGTCGTTTGTATGTCAGAGAAATAGTCCACTTGCATGGAGTGCTAGTGTCTATTGTTTCTGACCTAGACCCCCGCTTCACATCACGCTTTTGGCACAGTCTTTAGGAGGCTTTGGGGACGAACTTAATGTTCAATACTAATTTTCACCCCCAGACGGATGGCCAGTCTGAGAGGACTATACAGATTCTTGAGGACATGTTGAGATCATGTGTACTTGATTTCATAGGTTCTTAGGAGGATCATCTACTGTTAGTAGAGTTTGCATACAACAACAGCTATCAGTCCAATATTGGGATGGCACCGTATGAGGTTTTATATGGTAAATCGCTTTGGTCACCAGTATGTTGGACAGATGTGGGGGAGACCACAGTTTTGGGACCCGACTTGGTGCGGGAGATGACGGAGAAGATCGTAGTGGTTCGCCAGCGTCTTTAGATAGCTCAAAGCCGCCAGAAGAGTTATGCAAATCAGAGGGGACGACCTTTGGAGTTTGTAATGAGGGATCACGTATTCCTGAAGGTCTCACCTCGTAGAGGTTTGATAAGATTCGGTCGTAGCGAAAAGCTATCCCCTCGTTTCGTTGGACCCTTTGAGATCCTTGATAGGATTGGAGAGGTTGCTTACCGTTTGGCTTTCCCACCTCAATTAGTATTTGTGCACAACGTGTTTCACGTTTCTATGCTTCGGAGTTGTGAGCCTGATCCTTCACATGTGATAGATTGGGCCGAGCTGCGAGTTGATGAGGATGCCACTTATGAGGAGCATCCGGTCAAGATTCTTGATACAAAGGAGCAAGTGTTGCAAGGAATAATAATTGCCTAGGTCAAGATCCTATGGCTTCATCACGGGATGGAAGAAGCTACATGGGAGCTGGAGTAGGGGATGCGTGTTAGATATCCAGAGCTTTTTCCTTTGTGAGCTTGTAATGAATTTCGGGGAAAAAATTCCTTAAGGGTGAGAGAGTTGTGAAACTCGGACCCGTCTCTTGTTGAGATTTATATGTTTGATGTGTTTTCGTATATATTTTATTCGATGTATGATTTATTCATTTTGATGCATGTTTACGTTTAAATAAGCATGCGGGGATGGTTCCCGGGGTTGTAGGTCATTGTCGTGCGAATTTCGAAAATTTAAAAAAAATATTTTGGAGGCCTATAAATATCTGGAGTTAGATATTTTCAAAACTTAACTCCTAAGTTTCCTCCAGTTTTCTCTCTGCCTTCTCTCTAACTTCTCAGGGGCCC
>JAUMHN010398281.1:0-16289 GCA_032360265.1 Heliamphora ciliata
AGGGAGACTCTAGTCAAGGCCCCAAGGGGATCAGCTTCTCCGAAGAAGACCTTGAAGGGATACATCGACCCCACAATGATGCCCTGGTACTAACACTGCGCATTGCCAACTACGACGTGATGCGAGTGCTGGTAGACCAAGGAAGCTCAGTGGATATCATGTGTTACAGCTTATTTCAGAAGTTGGGACTGAAAGACTCGGCGCTTAAGGAGTGCATGACGCCCCTGATCGGTATTGGCACGAACTCAGTATGGCCGGTTGGAAGGATCACTGTGCCAGTGAAGGCAAGCCCTGCGACTGTAAGTACTGAATTCCTCGTTGTTAACCAACCATCTACCTATAATGCCATTGTAGGAAGGACATGGATCCATAGCTTGGGTGCCGTGCCTTCAACCTACCACCAATCCTTGAAGTTCCAAGTGGGCCAAGAGGTAGTTGAGATCAGAGGAGACCAGCACGTAGCAAGGCAGTGTTTCTTGGCAACGTTGAAGAGCCCCGAACAATATCCAGAAGTGAAGACTGTCGAGGTGGAAGATAGCCCCACGATCTACGACTACAGCCGAACAGCCGAGGAGAAGGTGGTGGAGGACCTCAAGAAGGTAGTTATCAATCTGGAGGACCCAGATCGGTTCTTCTTGCTCGGAACAAGCATTGCCGAACAAGAGGAGACCGAACTGGTCAAATTTTTAAAGGAGAATAAGGAGGACTTCGCATGGACACCATACGAAATGCCTAGGATAGACCCCGAGGTAATCAGCCACCATTTGAACGTGGATCCCCAGAGGAAACCAGTAGTGTAGAAGCCCAGGAAATCAACACCACGCTATGCAGACTCTGTGGTTGAGGAAGTTCAAAAGCTAAAGAAAGCTGGAGCCATCAAGGAGGTCCACTACCCAACCTGGTTGGCAAATACTGTCGTAGTAAAGAAGAAGGATGGAAAGTGGCCAGTCTGCGTAGACTTCACCGATCTCAACAAAGCGTGCCCTAAGGACTGTTTCCCCCGGTCCCAAAGAGACCAACTTATCGATTCAACAGCAGGGCACGGGAGGATGAGTTTCTTGGATGCCTATAGAGGATACCACCAGATTTCCATGAAGCCCCCAGATATGGAGAAGATAGCATTTATCACTGGTCGAGGAATTTACTGCTACATGGTAATGCCATTCGGATTGAAGAATGCTGGAGCCACTTACCAAAGGCTTGCAACAAATATGTTCGGCGACTTGATCGGTAAAACGATAGAGGTCTACATAGATGACATGGTTGTGAAGACCAAGCACCTGAACAAGCAGCTTGAAGATCTGAGAAGGACATTCGAAATCCTCACAGACTACAAATTAAGGCTTAATGCCTCCAAGTGTGCTTTTCAAGTCAGTTCGGGAAAATTCCTAGGTTTCTTGGTCACTCACAGAGGAATAGAGGTAAACCCCGAACAAATCTCAGCCATTCAGAGATTGAGAAGCCCACAGAGTTTGAAGGAGGTCCAGAATCTCATGGTGATGGCCGTTGCACTCAACCGATTCATTAGTCGAGTATCCGACCGGTGTTACCCCTTCTTCAAAGCAATGAAGAGGGCTAACTAGTTCAAGTGGGATGAAGAAAGTGAGGAAACCCTAGTTGAACTGAAGCAGCACCTTTTGTCTCATCCACTATTAACGGTGTCGAGCAGTGGAGAGACCTTGTTCTTGTACCTTATAGTGTCTAGCCGAGCTGCCAGTGCGGTGCTCCTAAGGTTAGAAGACAAAGTTCAAAAGCCCATCTACTATGTGAGCAAGGTCCTTCTGGACCTAGAGACAAGGTATTTGCCGTTGGAGAAGCTTGCACTAGCCCTGGTCGTTGCCTCCCGTAAACTCATCCACTACTTCAGTGCACACCCGATCAAGGTAATTACCGAACACCCCCTTCAGTCATTACTTCGAAAAGCTAAATTTTCAGGGAGAGTAGCAAGGTGGCCTGTGGAGCTCGGAGAGTATGACATCACTTTTTGCCCTAGGATAGCTATAAAGGGCCAAGTTTTGGCCGACTTCATAGCCGAATTCAGCCGAAAAGGAAGTTCGGTGGACACTGGGGGGCAAACTACCAAGCCAACAACTATTGACAATGAGGACTCAAAAGATACTTGGAGGCTCTACGTGGATGGCTCTTAATGCAATAAAGGGACTGGAGCAGGAGTAGTACTATACAGCCATGAGGGAATCCTCATGGAGAGGGCTGTTCGGCTGGACTTTCAGGCCACCAATAATGAAGCCGAATACGAAGCCTTGCTAGTTGGGCTCCAAGATATCATCGAGCTGAAGGCCAAAAAGGTCAGAATATTTTGTGATTCACAATTAGCGGTGAATCAATTCAAGAGAGAGTACCTAGCAAGAGATGACAGAATACAGGCATACGTTCAATTAGTATAGCAACTAGCCAAAGCCATCCCAAGTTTTGAGATCATCCAGCTCTCATCCCGAGAGAATAGCCACGCCGATTCTTTGGCCTGCCTCTCATCAGCTGTTAGTACTGAAGAAAAAAAGGTGATTTCAATGGAAGTCCTCCAACAGCTTAGCATTGTCAACCTCGAAGAGAAGCCGGTGTATTGCTCGAAACTGGGTCCCAGCTAGATGGACCCCTTGAAAGACTACCTGGTGAAAGGCGAGCTACCAGTCGATCAAAGAGATGCTCGGACTGTACGAAGGAAGTCAGCAAGGTTCTGGGTCTCCAGTTCGGGTGATCTTTACAAGAAGTCCTTCACCGGGCCCTACCTCTTTTGTGTGCACCCGAACAAAGTCCAAGACCTCTTGTTCAAAATACACGAGGGAATTTGTGGCAGCCATACTGGGGGGCGATCATTGGCTCACCGAGCAATCTCTCAGGGCTACTGGTGACCCTACATGCAGATGGAGGCAAAGCAGTATGTCTAGAAATGTGAGAAGTGCCAGAGGTTTAGCCCAAACATACACATCCCGGCTGAAGACCTGTCCCCACTCACAAGTCCTTGGCCTTTTGCTTAGTGGGGCTATGACATAGTTGGCCCCTTCCCAAAGGCCACAGGCAACAGGAAATACCTCCTTGTTGCCGCGGACTACTTCACTAAATGGGTAAAGGCTGAGCCCTTTGCCAACATTAGGGACGTTGACGTAAAGAGGTTTACGTGGAAGACCATCATCACCAGGTTGGGCATCCCCCAAGCAATCATCTCCGACAACGGTACTCAGTTTGACAGCTCCCTATTCAAGAATTTCTGCTCAGGGCTAGGGATCAAAAACTACTTCTCTACTCCGACATACCCTCAAAGCATCGGACAGGCTGAGGCCACAAACAAGACCATCGTTGACGGACTCAAGAAGAGGCTGGATGCCGCCAAAGGAAGATGGGTCGAAGAACTGCCCTCAGTTCTATGGACTTACCGAACAACTCCAAGGGGGTCTACCGGTGAGACCCCGTTCTCCTTGGCTTATGAGGTAGTGGCAGTCATACCATTATAGGTTGGGTTGCCTACTTTTCGAACAAAGGTAAGTACGCCCAAAGTAAATAATAGAGCAATGGCTTTGGACTTGGATTTAGCCGAAGAACGAAGATCAATGGCCACCATTAAATTGGCAGCCTACCAGCAGATCCTTGCAAAAGGATACAACAAGAGGGTGAAGCACCGTGAGTTTGGCGTAGGAGATCTTGTGCTGAGGAAGGTGCTCGGCCATATGAAGGATTCTGTGCAGGGGAAGTTGGGCCTGAACTGGGAGGGTCCGTACAAGGTCACCTCAAAGGGTGGCACTGGGGTATACCACCTTGAAGACATGAATGGGAAGGCAGTCCCCAGGCCATGGAACGCTAACAATCTCCGCAAGTTTTACTTTTAGTCTTTTAATTTCTTGTAATTTTTCATTATTTACAATAAAACGCAGCTGTTCGGCATGAGTTTTTTCCCTTCACTCTTAAAAGTTTTTATCAAATGACATCCTTGTCAAAAACTTGAGGGGCATATAGCAAGTACGAAGAGCATGGTGAAGGAAAGCATGGTGAACTTCTTCAGCAGCCCAAGTTCGGTGTTTATCCGAACTACTTATTCCCTTAGTATGGACGTTAATCCCATACTTAGGATGATTATGCCTCAAAAAGCTGGGTTTGATGTTTATCCGAACTACTTATTCCCTTAGTATGGACGTTAATCCCATACTTAGGATGATTATGCCTCAAAAGGCTGGGTTCGATGTTTATCCGAACTACTTATTCCCTTAGTATGGACCTTAATCCCATACTTAGGAAGACTATGCCTCAAAAGGATGGGTTCGATGTTTATCCGAACTACTTATTCCCTTAGTATGGACGTTAAATCAATACTTAGGATGATTATGTCTCAAAAGGCTGGGTTTGATGATTATCTGAACTCATCTAGCTCTTGGTATGAATGTTAATCCCATACTTTGGATATTTAAGCCTCAAAAGGCTAAGTTCGTTGTTCACCCGAACTCATTAAGCCCTTGGTATTGATGATTGAATCTCATACTCAGAATATTCAAAGATTAAAAAGTTGGCCTTACATTTGGGATAATTGTGCTCAAAATACTAAGTGTGGAAGTATGACCGAACTACTAGGGCTGTTAGTACGGAAGTCAATCAGAGACGAGTACGAGTATGATAAGCATGACTGAGACAAGTTAAATAAGAGCTTCTCATTAAAAAAGTGGGGCTGAAACCCTCAAAGCTACAAACAAAAGGCCTCCAGGGCCAAACAAAAGTATTACAAGAGAAGCCCTTAAGGGGCAGCTAGAAAGTCCTCGGTAGTCTCCACCGGGGTCCCCACCTCTTCAACTGCGGAGGAAGTGACCTGTGGCACTTCGGCGGGCATGACTTCATCGGTTGTAGCGGCTTGGGGCTCCTCAGTCACATCCCCCACTTCCTCCCCAGATTGCTTGCTTGGGAGAGGAACTTCAGCATATAAGGGGGAGGATTCCTCGACCCCCGCGGCTTCGAGTGCGGCCTCCCAAGCGAATCCAAAAATCAGGTCTTGATGGCCAGGAATTTGGGACTTATAGTCCTCGGTGGCCTCAGCAACGCCAGCCAAGTATGCCTTCGCAGCCTCCTCCTTGGCCTCGACCAGCTCGGCTTCCGTCTTCCCCAACTGAATCACCATATGGGCAAGGGAATCCTTCTTCTCCTTTAGTTGCCCGTTCAAGGAAGTTTGCTATATTTCGAGCTCGGAGACCCTTGCCCGAGCAGCATCAGTGATCTTCGTCTTCTCCCGAAGACTACCTTCCAACTTTCCAATATGTTGGAGGTACTGGGAGTTGGCCTGGCCTCTCTTGGCAAGCTCGGCTTCCTGCGCCTCAGTACGCTCTGCCATCACCATCATACGTTGAAGGCTCTGCAAAAAAGAAGGGTGTTAGCCATAAAAACAAACATTAAGTAAAAAAGAGAAACACAAGAAGGACAACGAAAGTCCCGAACAGTACCTGGACAGAGTGGCGGATGGAGGACTTCACCAAATTCTCATGAGACAGCCTGCGGAGTTCCTCCATATCACCAAGCCAAAAGCAGTGTCAGGGGACTTCGCCCGGTCCTCGGTGGTGATTGCTCGGTCACGTTTGATAAGCTTAGGGGACCACTGCTTGGCACCCCCGGGGGGCTTAGCAACTGCCTTCCCCTTCTCCTTCTTTTCTTTCCCCTTCTCTCTCTCCTTCCCTATCTCCTTTCCCTTCTCCTTCGGGGGAGAGCCCCCGACCCTCTTCAGCTTCTTCAAAGGCAGTTGGGATGCCGCTTTGGTGACTAGGGTAGCTTCCTCCGTGAGTTCGGAGGTGAGATTTACTGCTGGCGTGGGGGTGATGGACACCTTCATCTTGGAACAGCCCGAGTGTGAGGAACTGGCTTAGGTCGGTTGTGGGGCCCTTCTTCTGCGCCATGTCGGCGATTTCCTCAAAAATAGAAAAGTCAATAGAAGAAGACGAGGAGAAAGAAATGGAGATTGTATAACCTTGGGAGGAAGGCCCAGGCTCGTCGGACAGCAGCGGAGGTTGGGCGACGGTAACCTGCCTTTTCGCTCGGACGAATGGCAGAACTACGGCTTCTGGAGCATCAATTAGTGCAGAGGCCCCAGTAGTAATCCAAACACCTGAAGTGTTTGGGCGTATGAAGCTCCTGTACGTGGGGATGTACTTCAATAGAATATGTGCTGCTCGACCTAGACCTCTTTGTTCGGGAAGGCCTTTGTACTCCCGACAATTTTTAGATCTTCTAGATGGACCCCAGGGAGAGGACCACGAGTTCGGATGTTTGCAACCTCACCTACACCGAACAGAAGGACAGAATGCAGAGGCATTAGTACTGAAAGCCAAGACTAGCTTTGTAAGAGGTATAAGTACAAACAGATGGCAAGTGAAACTACTAGGCCCAAGGCCGTCCTTTCGTGCGATTGTAAAGATGTCCTCTACTTCCTCAGGGTCGAACTTAAAATTCCCCGTTATGTACAAGAAGTCGTCATCGACGTCCTTGCCAGACTCAGGCAATTCGATGACCAACTTCTCGGCTACCCTTTTGGCTTTGAGGTAATACGACCCTGAAGAGTGTTTGACCATGTTGTAGAAATAAAAGATATTCCAGATACCTAGGTTGGTACCCAGAATACGGTTTAACTCTACAACACCCATCACCACCCTAAAAACGTTAGAAGAGACTTGCATTGGGCTTACTCAGTAATGCCAAAGTACTCTATGAAGGAGAGGGTGAGTGGGAAACCGAACTCGTCCTTCCACTATAGCAACCAGTGGGAGGGGAAGCTTTTCCAAGTTTCCCTCACGAGAGTCCCCCGGATTGGCCAGAGTAATCCCAACGTCATCGGGGACGTTGTATCGACGCCGAAATTCGCGCATGGCTGCCGGCGTCGACACTAGTTTTCGGAGTTTGCCCATTGGGAAGAGGAGAAAAATAGAAGGATGGAAGGAGAGAGATTCTACAAAAGCGAGCAAACTCGCCTCAAGGTAAAGGAAAGACAGCAATAATGGGAAGATTTGCCTCAAAACGAATGTGGAATCTGGAAAACATCGCCGGTTTCTGGAGAAGTGCTTTTTTGGAGTCTAGGTTGGTCCTCGCCGTAAAAATAGCAGAGGGAATCCAGGAGCTTGAATGTTCGAAAGAAGCAAAAATGGTGGAAAAGGCAAAATGGCAAGGCGTTGGGCTTTTATACCCATCGTTTCAAACGGCAAGTGCATTCAATGCGCTGTACGTTTGAAACGACGCAAATAATCATTACTCAGCGTCTGTCACCACCCCCACGTGCCACTCAAGACGCGCCACGTCAGCAATACTAGGCTCGATGCAAGCCGTCATTATTCACGAGGGCAGCTCAAAAGGTCAAGGTAACTGAACCACCACCCGAAGAACCGGGTAGAGGTTCCCGAACAATGGGCGACCCCTGGGAACCCCATCCCACAACACATATCTCAAACAACTCAAACACATGCGCACCGGGTAAGTAAGCACTCTTAACCGAACAGAGATCTGAAGCTCTGGCTCTTCACCAAGCAGTCCAGCCGAGCAAGAACCAGAGCTAGGGGCAGTTGAGAGTGGATAAAAGTTATGGGCCCAAGGTCCCAGCCCGAATACAAAGGGACCGAGGGCCCACTAGGGGGGCCAACCCAAAGTAGGCTACTCTAGGACTTATCAAGGCCTGGGTAATCATTTGTCCAGGCCACACCAGTTCGGCCCACCCCGGACTTGGGCAGACCAGACCAATAAAGCCCATGTCAGAGGCCAATGGAAGGATAAGTGTCCATCTTGTACGAGATCCGATGGGATATGTAAAGATGGAAACAAATCAATAGCCAAATCCAGAGGATAAGAATAAACCGTATCTCCAAGACAGGAAACAAATCCTAACTGATAGGAGGCAGAATCCTAAGAGGATTCAGCCTCCATCAGCCTTGATCCCTATATAAAGGGAGGCACCCCCACACCACCAAGTACGCAATTCTTAACCCCAAAACTCTTGCTTAGAAACCTCTCAGAGAGATCTCTAACTTGAGTGTCGGAGTGCCTCCCGATCATAACTGGCCGGTAGGAACTAACGGTGTCCTTTGTGGTTACAGGAATTCAGCAGCGGAGCAAGGACCATCGAGTGAGTTCGATGGAGAGGAATCCGGACCATATTCTGTTCGGAGTCATCAGTGTTGAGCCAGTTTGCCTGGTCTTGATTGTGTCGAACAAGCCCAGCCAGTTTGTACGGCGCACAATACCCATCGTGGATCTGCTTTACCGAACTTAAAATGCTCTAGTAGCAATAAAAGAACCGACAGGAGTCGACCCGAGTTTATACACGCCAAACAAACCCAGAATGCTAATGGATGAACAAAGATGCAGACTAGAAAAGCTGTTGAAGCCCCAAAACACTCTGTAATGGCTCGTCACAACCAACAAATCTTGTTGGGCACGTACAAAATTTAAAATGCCAGTACGCCATGGTTTAAACACCACTATTGGCGCATTAAGAGGCCTGAAAACCATGGTTGAAAGCAAGGTCTAGCAAGGATACACATATAGAAGCCCAAAACTTAGCTTCGCAGCATCAAAAGTTCTAAGACTTACTCAGAACATTTCTAAGACCAACGTCTCGAAACTTGTTACTAGAAGAAACTCCATTTAAAATAACCTTCGATTAAACTGAAGATGGTTTTGTAGTAGCAACCACGAGTAGTCCAGTGAAAAGGGATGAGGGTCCGAAAAATATAACCTGAAACGGAACCATATCTCCTAGGCTGATGCCATAGGCTGGGTTGAGCTCACAAGGTTCCAAGCCAACACCATCGCTCCCCAGTGCCTTAGATACACCCCACCATATCCATGGGACTCTCAGATTCACCCCACCATTGCTATGGGTGTGATCCAAGGCAGCTCACCATTGACGCCTTGGGGAGAGCTTTCTAGAGTGATGGTTGTGTTAAGTGTAATGAGATAACCAAAGGTGAAAATTGTGGATTCCTAGTTTAAACTAATGGAATAAATTTGTTAAATTAACTTAGTTTTATAAACTTGATAGATAATAAATGGAGATCATACACGAGTTTTAAATCTGTGAAGCTAAACTCATCGAAATTGAGTTCTATGGTGAAAATTGGAAAACTCAAAAGATGAACGACATTATGTGATCAAATCAATGTATTATAATTTGTTTGCTTGAAAATTGTAAATTGAATCTATAATTTAAGTAAGAAATTTTGAATGACTATGGAAGTTATAATTTATTTCAGTTTAAATTTGATCAACAAATAAGTTTAAATCTTGTGGTTTAATGAATGTTCAGTTTAATGAACATACGATATAAAGAAAATGATAAAAAGCTTGATCTAGGGTTGATAATATGGAATTGAGGTTGTGGAACATATTAAAATTAAAAGTTTATGATTGAATAAATAACATTTGAAATTAATTGATGAAAAGAAAATCACAGTGGATTCATATTTGAGATTTTACTTGTTAAGTTAAACATAAAAATCATATAAGGGATTGATGTGTGAACAGTTATATGGATATGCGTGAAAATTGTGATTAATGATGACACAATGACGTGATTATGAAATTGAAATGGGGAGACGGACTCCCAGTTGGTAATGAATATTGATATGATTAATCAAATATTGAACCAAGAATGATTGATGTGAATGTGATAAGTTAAGCATGACTAGCTCCGCGGTGAAAGACTGAAAACTTGCGCAAGTTGGGTACCATGTTCCCTAGGGTTAGCCCATGTAAAACGAACGTGACTGTGTCGTGGTGAGTTATAGAGCTATCTATTTCCTAATGGCTTCACGTAGCGTATTTGGGGAATAGGGAGGGATTTCTAAAGCTGCACCCGACGTTGATATCTGATGATTGTAGTAGTGAGTTATAGAGCTATCTATTACCCAATTGCTTCGCATAACCTATTGGGAAAATAGAGAGGGGTTTCTATAAGCTGCACCCTACGTCAGTTCAATATGAGATTAATGGAATGAAACGAAAATGTGAATAACAAATGGATGAATTGGAAAGAGAGATAATAACAAAAGACGAATGTGACTATTGAAAAAGAAAAGTAAAGAATAGAAATGAAAATTTAATAAATAAATTAAAACGTTAAAACGAGTTTAATAATACTATAACGTTGGAATAATTAACAGACGAATTGAGTGGATGAGTTAAGTAAATTTGAAGTCAAGAAATCTAAATAAATTCATATCATCTTTGAAGTTTATATAAATTAAATGTGTATTTGAATTGAGAAATAAAATAAATAAATAAATAAAAATAATTAGATAATATCTTGCTCATCCACACCTCACAAGTCATGCATTGCACTTATTTTAGTCTTTATCCAACGAGTTTCGGCTCAGGTCGTCTATATTCAAATTTTTTTCAGGTTCTACTACAAAGAGAAGGCGCAAAGGCATTCAAAGGTTTTGAAGAATGAAGAGCATGAAAATTTTTGGGAGACATGTAATTATCTTTTGCAAAGTGTAAAGAAGACAAAAGTGCATGTATACATGTTTTGGTTAGATGCATTTGCTACTAAGTTTATAATATCTTTAAGAATCTAAGAATTTTTCTTTGGATGAATGTAATAATTAAGAGAAATGAATGAAGTTTTAGATGTATAATGAATAGTTAAGGTGTATATATGTCTCCTAATCTTGTGGACTTTCACTTGGAGAATGTGTATACATGTAATGAAATGGATCTGGTAGCTGGTTAGTAGTTTTGACTGTGGATTGTGAGTTGGAATCCAGACAGTGCCTGGTTATAACAATGTTGTTTGGATTCAATGGGTTTACAGGAAAAATTTTGGGATAGTCCAAAAAATAGAGAAAACTTTGCCAAAATTTCTAAGTTTTAGACTTAGAATATTTTTGAAGTTTTTAGAAAGAAATTACCAAAATAGGGTTTTATAAAAAGGAGTTTCCTCGGTTATTCTGTAAAGTTGAGTTATCGAGTAAGGTTCACGTGCCTCGGGATCGGGGGCGTGACAGGTTCTGCCGTTACTTGTTCTCGAAGGATCGTAGCCCACACTACGTTCGGGAATTGCATTAGAAATATAGTAGAATATCTGCCAGAAGTTTCAACTTGAAAATCTAAGTTCGTAGTTGAAGAATTGACCAAAATGTATTCATCTGAATTAACTGTGGTGGCATGAGTTTTATTTTGATCGTTCAACATAAAAAAAATATCTGAAGGTTGTTTTAGCAATTGCCCGTCTAATTTTATTTTTTCAAAATGTCGTTTACAAATCAATGAACTTGACAGTTTGCCCCTAACAATTGGTATCAGAACCGTTTTGATTATATTTACGATTAATTGAGAGACCTGGTAGATTTAGAACTGTGCTAACATTGTTTTGTAGAAGTTCTAATCTCAATTTTATAATCATTATTTTATTCATATTTGATTGAATGGTTGAATGATGATTATAATTTATTTTTTAATCACGAGAGTTGATCGTGATAGTTTAAGTTTTTTTAGTTCGAATGTAAGCTTTCGGGACATAAGTTTTCGATGTAAAAATTTTATTTATTTTTAAAAATTATTTAAAAGATTTATGAACAAGTTGATTATCGAAGAACACAACGAACAGGCGGCGGTATAACCAGCAGCACCGGTAGGGGTTTCGGGCTTTTTGGTGTAAGGACCCGCTTTTTAGATATAATAATAGCAACAGTAATATAGCTGTAGTGTAATTTCTCATATCGTCACAATCACTCAACAAAAATAAATAAATAAATAAATAAAATAAAATAATAATTTTTTTATAATAATATATTTTTTAATAATAATTACTTATGTGGCCACAATACAAACTCACCCAAATTCCTATACAAGTTTTAGCATACATACATACTTAAGAGAATCTCTACAATAAGTACAATAAAATAATCAATAAATTTTAATTCTATACAACACTCAATCTCCATTAAAATAATCAAATATAATATTATAAATATATAGGTATATATATGTCGGAGGATATATATATAGTAGCTTTTACTTTTTACTTTTGAATTATTTTATTATGTTGCAGAAAAGAGTATAATCATATATATATATATATATATATATATATATATATAAAATAATCAAAAGACAAAAGGTAGTCTAATATATATATGTCTGCATATATGTATGCATAAATCTCTACCGGTAGCCTAATATTATAATCAAAAGTAACAACCTAATATAATAATATAATTTTAAACCAACTTGTGTATTAATATAAGGAGGCTTAATACAAAACATGAATAATTAAATAATAATAAAATAATATTAAATCATGAAATTGAGTTTTAAAATCTAAATTCTTCAAATTAAAGTAAAACTAGTATAAAAGAAATTAAAAATATACATCAAGTTATGAAATTATACAAAAATCAAAATTTAACCCAACTACCACAAACAAATAATGCTATCATTAAATTAAGATGTAGAAATTAAGTACAACACCTAAAATTAATATATTAATTCAAATCTTTAATAGTCATAGTTGAAAATATACATTAAGTTAATTTTTAATTACAATTCTTGAATAGTATAATACATATATATCATTAAACATACAATAAAGCAATATAATATAACAAAATTTAAAAATGGAGCCAAAACCCCACCCCCTTGGCAAGCCACTTTTGGCAACCCTAACACTTCACCTCTTTTTTTTATTTGTTGTGTCATACATGCATGAAAAATGTATGAATTGAGCCACATGCATGTCTTACACAATCATTATTACACTCCCACTAACAAAATTGTTTTTAAAAGACCACAACCCCCCTATGGTTCGGCCACACCATTCCATCCCAGATTTTTTTGTCTTCAAAATTCTGAGTGTTAGCCAAGAGTGAGTTAGAGAGAGAAAGGAAGAAAAGGAGCTAGAAGTTCTTCGTTTTCTTGGGTGTTTTTCTTCGAAGCTCTTCATCATCCATCTACTTCATCCTCTAAATCAAGGTAGGAACAATATTCTTATACACTTATTTCCCATATAATAAGATTTTCTTAGCTTATAAACACCTCTAGATTCAAGATTCATGCTCAAACATATGAGATGTGGTTTTGAATCTATTTCTTGCTTTTATTCTTTCTCTGCTATCATCCTCCATCTTCTCTTACTTTTGATCCATGCAAATGGAATATATCTCATATATAAATCATATATATGAGAAATATATCCATGCATGCAAGGGCCATAGGCCTAGGAGCTCAAAAAGCATATGTTTTCGTCATACTCAAATTTGTCCAGAAAGGGTTTTTTCCAAAAATCCGATTTTTGTCATTTTTTTAAGTAATCTAGATTTATCAAAAATTTCTAAAAGTTTTACTATAGTTTCGTATTTATATTATTTACATGCACTAATTTTCTTGAAGTACAAATCTTTTCCCTTATGTTTTTAAAAATAGAGAAGTAAATCGGGTTAAAATGGCTGCTTGGACAGACCACTTTGAATTCATGCTATTTTCTATAGCAATATGATCTTTATATGATTTTTATGTGGTTGGATAGATAAAAACCTTATCTTTCTAACCCCACTAGAATCAAACCGTTTACATGTGTATAGAAAAAATGGCAACGATTCTCCCAAAGTGTGTCGAATTTGGACACTATTTGGTTAAATATTTATAATAAATTCAAGATAAATGAAACAATTCCAAGGTCAAGTCCCAGAATTTCTAAACTCATAGATCTACTATTGTAAAAAATTTAAAAATAAATTCTTAAGTCTAAGTCCTCATTTCTATTTTTTGAAGCCACTAAGTTTTTGCGCCACTGTTCTAGAATTTCTCTACACTGTCACAGAAATTTATTTTGTCAAAACCAAGGCCTTAGAGGAAAAATGTTAAAACGTGTAAAACATAAAAAGTGTTCAGACCATCCCAAATAGGGTGCCTACCAAATTTTAGATTTTATTTCCAAATGTAAGTATTTTAAAAATCATAAAACTAGTAACTAAAACATCAAAATCCTAACTGTGATTAAATGTGATTTTGTGTTAATGCTATTGTTTTGGGTTTCCTGTGTTGTTTTATGCTTGGTTAAATAATTAAAATGTGTAATATTACCTTGATATTTTACATGATTATAGTGGTTGAATTATTCGTCCTAAACCCTGGGGACCTGTAAACCGACCCCAAACCATTCCTCCTATGGATCATCTACGACTTTCATTCACCCAAGAATTTCAGTCTCGATTATATAAAAATTTTCTTTAAACAACTATATTCTCGCACATATCAAATTTACAACAACGGTTTAAAATTTCAAAAGTTTATTTACAATCATAATATCTTTAATTATAATCCTCCATTTCCGTTTGTATACAATCATAATGCAAAAAAATATAAACAAACACAAAATCTTCCTTATAATCTTTCCCAAAACATTCTTTGCCCTGGTATCGTCCTTGGTCTTCAAAACCTGAAATAGTTTGAAAAACAACGTGAGCCGAAACTTGTAGGATATAGATTAACTCATAGGTGATGCATGACTTGTGAGGTGTGATAAGTGCAACCGAAGAAAAACATAAATTTTCACCAATTTATTATTCTTTCACACGCACACACACCACGCACATTGATTTATTCCCATTTATCCTTTCATATTATCCATATCGTCATTTCAATATCCGATTTTTCACAAATCGTGTCACATTTTCATTTCCCGATTTATCACAAAATCGTTTCACAATTAATGAACGGGTATCGGGTGCAGTTTATAGGAACCCCTCCATATTAATTCCCAATAGGCTACGCGAAACCATTGGGTAATAGATAGCTCTATAACTCACCACGGTACAACACCACATTTCGGGGGCTAACCCGTGGACATGTGGTCCCTATCTTGCGTAAGTTTTAGATCTTTCACCGCTGACCCACCAGGCCAACTTAATTCACATCAATCCATACGATTAATTACTTATTCATTTTTCACAAAAAAAAAAATCCAAGAGTCCAACCCATAACTAGTTCCTCTCCCAATCATTTTTAGACATTATCATTTCAACTCCAATTTTAATTTTCCCATTTCATTGTGAAGTCACATGCGATTTTAGTATTCAATCTCTCTTTTGAAATCAAATGCATCATAAGTTTCAAGACACAACCTTTCATGAATTATATTTCTTTTATTAATCTCATAATGCACCAATTAACACAAAATTGAATTCCTTTGAAATCATGAAGTGTGAAGAAAATAGAATGCACCCATCATATGCATATACATGTATGTACAAGTTAAAATCAATGTTTTCTTCCTAAAGCTCAAAATCTTAATGTTAACCATGTCACGACATAACCCACAATTACCTATATCCATACTCGTTCTTAAAACCTTAGTTACATGTTGAAAATCCATATTTATCGCAAACACAACCATACGATACGATACTTACATCCCAACCCAGGTATTGTAAAGTGGGTATATTCATAGCCCAAGGGAAAGGAAATTTGATGAAAAGGTTCAACATTGATGAAAATATACTTTTTCAAAGCTTTTGGCCAAAATCGAGTAAGAAATGGTTAAGAAAATTTGACATACCCTCACTATTTTAATCATAACATTTTCTACTAAATGAATTTTCTTGTGAGAGTAATCTTGTTGGAAAGTGGACTTCTAGGATTTCGATTTGAGTACAAAAATGAACCCATTCGGAGTCCGAATAAGGGAGATATGATCAAAACAAGTTGGTCCTACGTAACCAGTCCGCTTGAGCTAACGTCGGGCTCTCGAGTGCCCAACTCTCTGCCAGTTGAGCGCTCGAGCGGACAGGGCTCCGCTCGAACGCGTAGACACCCGAGAAAAATCCAGATTTTCCCATGTTTTGATTTTTAAACTTCAATACCCTTAAACCTTTATCAAACATGTCTCATAAACCCTTTTCATGCAATAATTTCTCAAAATCATGGTTTATCTTTTCTCCAAAAAAAAAACTCAAATCTTTATGAGAGCCCAACTCAACTCACACATTATTCTATCAACCCTTCAAATTATGCATGAAACCTACTATATTTTACTCATATAACAAATTATCAACACAAATCAACACAAACATACAAGAGGATCTAGATCCTACCTTGGATTTTCTCAAAAACTTGAATTTTCTGCAATTTCTCCCTCCTAGGGTTTTGGTTGTGGATGGTCTTGCTTCCTTGATACTTTATCTTCCACCTCCTTGCTCTAAAACTTGATTTCTACCCTTGTTTGCTCCTAATCTAGCTTCAGTTTTCCATTTTGAAAGGTAGGAGGTTAGGGTTTCATGTAGAGATGGGTCTCTCTCTCTCTCTCTCTCTCTCTCTCTCTC
>JAUMHN010398292.1:0-16289 GCA_032360265.1 Heliamphora ciliata
TTTTATTAAAATAAAATTAAATACTAAAAATATGATTTTCAGTATACCAACCATAACAATTTCTCACTTATACTCAAAATCATGCCGTCATATATCTGACTCTCATACCCTCTACATGACTATCAAAAGTCTTAACCGGTAAGCTCTTTGTAAAAGGATATGCAAATTTGTCTCCTGATATAATCTTGGTCATAGTAATATTATCTATTTGTATAATTTCTCGTATCAGGTGATATTTACGCTCAATGTGCTTGCCTTTCTTAAGGATCCTTGGCTCCTTCGAGTTTGTAATTGCTTCGTTATTGTCACAGTAAAGTGTAATAGCCGACTGAACTGAAGGTACCACCTCTAGATCCAATAGGATGTTCCTGAGCCAAATGCCCTCCTTGATTGCTTTAGAAGCTGCCACGTACTGAGCCTTCGTGGTGGAATTAGTAGTGCAGGACTGCTTGATACTCTTCCAACTTATAACCCTACCTCCTAAGGTAAACACATATTCTGAGGTAGAGTTACGAAAATCTCTGTCAGACTGAAAATCTGAGTCTGTGTACCCCAAATGTACTAAACTGTCTACCTGGTAAACCAACATATAATCTTTAGTCCTTTTCAAGTACTTGATTATATTCTTTACCGTAGTCCAATGCTCTTGCCCTGGGTTAGACTGATATTTGCCAACCATGCCAACAGCAAAGTAGATGCCGGGTCCAATGCAAAGAATAGCATACATGAGACTTCTTACTGTCGAAGCATAAGGAACCTTCTTCATCTTCTATATCTCAACTGGTGTCTCAGGACACTGATCCTTGGATATAGTAATTCTATGTCTAAAAGGGAGAAACCATTTCTTGAAATCTTGCATGCCAAAATGAGCAAGGATATCATTGATATACTTTGCTTGTGATAAGCCCAACATCCTTTATTTTTGATCTCGCATAAGCTTGATCCCAAGGATGTGACTGGATTCTCCCAAATCCTTCATATCGAACTGCCTAGATCATCATACTTTAACCATAGATAATACCCCCACATCGTTTCTGATGAGCAAGATATCGTCTATATAAAGTACTAGGAAGATCACCACGCTTCCGTCACGTTTTTTATACACACAGGACTCATCCAAACTCTAGTAAAAAATCATAAGACTTAATGACTTGATCAAATCGAGTGTTTTAAGAACTCAATGCCTGCTTAAGTTCATAAATAGATCTCTTAAACTTATACAACATGTGTTCCTGGCCCTTTGCAATAAATTTGTCTAGTTGTATTATATAGATACACTCATCAAAACTTCCATTAAGGAAAGCTGTCTTGACATCCATTTGTCAAATTTCATAATCGAAATAAGCAGTAATGGATAAGAGAATCTAGATAGACTTAAGCATGGCTACCGATGAAAATGTTTTCTCATAATCGATCCATTATTTTTAAGTGAACCCTTTAGCAACAAGCCTAGCTTTGAATGTTTTAACTTTTCTGTCTGCTCCTCTCTTTTTCTTGTAGACCCACTTGCATCTAATGAGTTTTATCCCTTAGGGTGGTTTTACAAGTTCCTAGACCTGATTAGAATACATAGGTTCTATCTCTGAATTCATAGCCTTTGCTAAAGATCTGCATCTTTGTCTTGAAGTGTTTCATTGTAGTTATAGGGCTCGGTAACTAATTCTGCTGGGATCTTATAAAAAAACTCTCTCAAGAACATATACCGATCAGGTTGATGAACAATCCTCCCACTACGATGAGGTACTACATGTGTTTGTGTACTAGAGTAACACACTGTGCAGAATCTGAACCCTATGCATCAATATCCTATTCTTGATTTGCACTTATCCCGATAATCCTCTCACTATGATGAGGTAATGGGATATCAGTGACTTATTCTTCCATTCTACTAGTATTTTTTCTTAGTTCTTTCAGAACAATTTTATTATTAGGCCTGTTATTCATAATACAATTCTTTTTCAAGAATTAGGTATTGGTGCTAACAATAACCTTTTGATCCTTAGAATTATAAAACAGACCACTCTTCGTTCCCTTGTGATACCCCACAAAGAAACATACTTCTGTCATCGCTTTCAACTAACCCGCGTTCTCTTTCAGCACATGTGCTGGACACTCCCAACTTCGAATGTGTTTCAGACTAGGCTTGTGCCTGATTTACAATTCTATGGGAGTAAAATGTACTAACTTAGAAGGTACCAAGCTCAGAATGTAAGCCGTTGTCTTTATAGCGAGTCTCCAAAACGAATCAGGTAAATCTGAATAACTCATCATGGACCTTATCATCTCTATAAGAGTCCTATTCCTTCTTTCTGTTACACCATTCTGCTGTGGAGTGCCAGGTGCAGTCAACTGGGATATAATCCTCTCTAATAACAGGTAATCCTTAAACTCTCCAAAGAGATATTCTCGACCACAGTCAGATCGTAGTGATTTGATACTTTTACCTAGACGCTTCTCTGCCTCTGCCTCTGCCTTGAATTCTTTAAATTTTTCAAAACATTCAGAATTACAGTGTATCAGATAAATGTATCCATACCTTGAGTAGTCATCAATGAAACTGACGAAATATTTAAATCCATCTCTAAACCGAATTATCATAGGACCACAAATATCAGAATAAACTAGCTCCAATGGTTCTTTAGCTCTATAGCCTTTGGCCGAAAAGAGCCTCTTGGTCATCTTACCCTCTAAGCAAGATTCACAAACTAAAAAATGCCTTCACTTCTAATGAACTCAAATGTCCATCTGCTACCAGTCTGTTTATACTTTTTAGATTAATATGACCCAAGTATAAGTGCCAAAGAAACGCTTGATTCATTAAAGAAAGAAACCTTCTTTTATATGGTAAATTAGATGTGTTATTCATTTCAGTTAGTTGTAGTATAGGAGAGATTTGAGTAATAACATAAAGATCATCCACTAATGTACAAGAATAGATAACATATTTATTATCTTTAATAACCACAGAGTTATTAAAATGAATCAAATATCTGTCTTTAGCCAATCTAAATACGAAAACTAAGTTCCTTGTAATAGAAGGTACATAAAGGCAATCTCTCAATATTAAAATTCGATCTCTACTAAAACTAAAAGTGACATCGCTGACTGCAACTGCTGTTATCTTTGTATTATTGCCCATATGCAAGTATATTTTTCCATCACTAAGTTGTCGAATTTTTTAGAACCCCTGCAATGAAATACAGACATGATTAGTGGCTCTCGTATCTACACACCAGGTTCGGTAGATAACACTGCTAAACATGTTTCCACATCTAGTAAACAGAAATTACCTTAATTGTTCTGCCTTCTGAGAAATACTGGATATAGCTTTTTCCAGTGTCGTATTTGGTTACAGTGAAAACAACTGCCTGTTGGCTTCTTCACACAAGTTCGTGGCCCACTAACTATTCTCGAAATAGTGTTTTCCTATTTTTGAACATTTTTCTTCTTCAGGCCTTTCGGCCTAGAGAAAGAATTTTTTTTCTGAAACAAACACATTTACTGGTATTGAAGAATATCATTAGTAGTTAAAACTATATCCAAGTTACTTTTCTAGTCAACAAAAATTCGGTCCTATAAATTTATTTTCTTTGAGTATAACCGTGAATGGATTGAAAGCCATTTTAATCATGAGAATCACATAATTAAAATTACTGTTAATTATGACGAGCAATACTTTGAATTTTTTTTAATTTAGTTCCCTCTACCATTTTAGAAGAAACTCGCTAGGAGCCTAGAACTCTGTGAATAACATGCATTGATGTGAGGACGTCTACCATCCATCGTATGACCGACTGGCCAATTCCTATTAATTTTACTATCTAGATAACTAATCATGCCAAGTAGAATTAAATAACTGACATAGTTTCGGTCTAGTATATAATAGTAGTGACTCAGATGGAGATGATACTATTATATACATCTAAGTGTTAACCATCACCTAATTCCAAATCAGTCACTTCTCAATGAACCCTTCAGATGGAGAAGTGATCCACATTAATAATTATCTAAAATTATCTCTAAAGGAGATTTGTACTTGCACTACCGCAATTAATCTATCTCGGGGGGAGAAAGTCCTTACTGTCAACACGCAAGGTTTAATTGCATCGCCTATAAACTGGTGATTGAGAGCGCAAGATTTATCTGTAAATAAATTTCCTCTTCTACTTAGATTTTTAGAACATTTTTTAGGGTTATAAAAATCTGTTTAATTAAAATAAATTTATTAATTTCAAAAATCACACGATCTGAATGAATCAAATATCTTTCCGTGTACACGATTCCAAATATTTTGATTTGCCAAATCATCTTTTCGTGTTTAAATGCGTAACAAAAAAAATTTAATAAATGCACAGTTTTTTCTTCAGCTTTTCAGTTAAGGTATTGATTAAAGGCATTTATTTATTTTATTTTTCGTTCCATATTTTTAAAAAAATATTAATTTATTTTGATTAAATAGTTTTCCATTTAATTAACTCAAAATTCAGAATTAATTCTTACGTTTTTCCGAGATATCTGATTTTATAAAAAATTATCTTAAACGTAATATTATGTAAAAAATAAAATATCTAAAGCTTTTTTATTTAATTAAAATTAATTAATTAAAAAAACTTAATTTTATTTTTCTTTACAAAATATTTTAATTAAAACTAAAATTTTGAATTAATTAAATGAGCAGGATATATAAAAAATAGATATGCAATCATCCACGCAGTTCATATATATAAACATGATATGCATATATCGTAGTTTTATAATCGAATTAAAACTCTCATGAGTTTCAAACTCCTGTTAAAGATAAGCTCCATCAATCCTTTTTCAAGTCTAATTCCTGTATTCCAATTGCATTAGGCTTCCCTGATACACTGTGATATACAAGTATATCATATTACAGTTTTCAACTATATCAGAATATGATCAAAATAGTCTGGGAGAGACAGCAACACCGCTGGCCACCAAGAATCATCGCCAGTGCCACCAAGCCGCCACCTTCAGGCGGCTTTTACCGTCTCATTCGAGTTTCGTTTTCGACAATTTTTATACCAAAAGAAAGCTCTCGAAAAGTAGTATTTTTTTGTCAAAACATTTGTTCGAAAATTCCTAAAAATAAGCTTCGATGGCCACCGAAACACAAAAAACACTGCTGCCCCGCAACAGCACTGCGCCGCTAACTTTTCGAGACCGTTCTGGCCTCATCCAAACTCTATTTCTGTCCATTTTTTTTTCAAACGCAGCTAACGAGATGTACTATATCTTTGTAAAAAAATTTGATTCGAAAACAGCACGAAAACAGCCAAAAAATTGCCCAAAAACTGCTACCGCCGCCTGTTTCGTAACCCGTTACGAGTTTTTTCAGTGGTTATTTGGTGCCCATTTTTTCTAAGAGAAAAGCTCAAACATTTAGCCACATGATGCTTTGAAGAACACCTTAAAAATAGTCTAAAATAGTCTAAAAAATAGCCCCCGAACAGCGTCTGTTGCATTGCTGCCGAAAAATCGTTGTTGTTTTGCGCCTTTTTAGTGCACTTTTTGGCCCAATTTTTTAAAATTATTTTTGGACAGTATTTTAAGATATGTTTACTGTTATTTTATGTCTAAAAAACTACACAAAAAATAGTTCTAAAAATGACCCAAAAAATCATCAAAACTGTCGCTGAATGGCCGCTGACAAAGCCGCCAATGGTGGGCAATTTTTAATGATTTTTCTACTATTTTGACTTATTTTTATTGTAATTTTTAATACATAAATACTGTAGAAAACCCACAAAAAACTATTTAAAATCGATTAAAAACTTACCGCGATCCGTGACCCGTAAAAACCTGAAACCACCGCTAGTGCCACCACCTATTCTTCGTATTCTTGGATATTCAATCTATTCTTAAATAATCTAAACAGATATTTCAAAACAAATAACTAGTTATTACATCGATCTGATGTACCGAAAGCTCACACTTAATTTATCTCGGTCAACCCCCGTGATTAAAAAAATATAATCATTCAAACTCATTCAATCAAACATGAAATAAATGATGATCATAAAATCAGAATTAGAACGCCTGCAAAATCGAGTTAGCACAATAGTAAAACTACCCAGCTCCGATAACCGTAAACAAAAAATAAAACGGCTTTGATATCAAGTGTTGGAGGCAAAACTGCCAAGATCATTATTTTTGCTAATGATTTTTGAAAACAATTAACCGGATGAACAAACGCCGAAATGGGCTCTAGATAAAACTTTTGATGTCGAATGATCAAAATTAAAAATCTTGCAATCAAAGTTAATTTAGAAGAATATCTTTTTATCGGTTAAATATTTAACTACGTTTTTGATTCCGAGTTGAAACTCTTGTCGGATCTTCTACTGTATTCCCTTATACGATTCTTGAATGTAGTGTGGGCTACAATCTATCAAGAACTCGTACCGATAGAACCTGAACAGTTTTAGTCTTGAAGACAAGTTATGAAATTGGTTCAGCCTACCCGCATATTTATAGAGTTATAGCAGGGACCTATGGAGTAATTATAAGTAAGACTTTCAATAGAACACAGACATCTATTAGCGATTTTCGCAATTAAGAAAACCTCATAGTGGTATCTACAATTATGAAAAACTAATAGCGATTTCTGCAATTTTCATAAAACACTGAATTATAGTTCACACCACTAAAAAACTATAATTGCACTCTGGCCCATAATTTCAAGACCTTCTTGCATTGAGCTACTGTTATTAAATACTTAACATTTCTCCTCACGTTAAGATTTCTGATACTCGTCAATTTAAATTTAATTATTGAAATTTAATTTAATCGGCATATTGTAATTTCTTATACCCTAATGCTTAATTTATTTGACCGCCGGATAATCAAATTCATCTCCAGGGTTTGGTCCAATCAAAACTTATAAGCTTCCTTAAGGGGGTATCATCAATCCTGATCTTTCGGGACGCGAATTCCGTTAATAATTAATATTTACCATATAAAGAATACTGCTATCCAACTTACTGGGAATATAGACCCATATAAGATCACACCCTCTAATGAATCAAAATAACGAATATTAAATATACACAAATTAATAATTATTTCAGGATTAAGAGCATAAGCACTATTCATAATAACCTTGGGTGTGAATTAATTTATATAGTTAGTATAAAATTAATTACCCCAATATATCCCGTTCAATACACATAAAGTGTACTAGCACATAGAGTTGAAACAATAAATGACGTTATTATCTGTTCTCCATAATCAAGACAGGCCTACTAAAACTCTGTACTACAGTCGTATCGATGGTTTGTCCATTTCCATCGAAACTGTGAACATAAAACTTATATTCTGTAAGAATTTAAAATCTGATCTTATGTGTGCAAGCCGTACTCTACACATGAGATTAAATACTATACAGAATATTAGATATCCATGCATAAATTAAAAAAATGATACAAATACATTGCTCATAAAGATTTTCATAAAATAAAAAATTAATTTTATTAAAATAAAATTAAATACTAAAAATATGATTTTCAGTATACCAACCCTAACAGTAAATACAGTAGGCACTTAAGTATAAAATCACTAATTATGCATGTAATGATGAGTGCAATGCAAATGCATGTGCCCACCCAACCCGACTATAAATCAACCAATCGAATCCGGAGTGGCACCATTATGTTTTCGTACGTTAGGCTCCCATACACTAACATTCCCGATCACGGCGGCATATAGCGAGCATTCGACTTAAGACGTGGCACGACTTAGGACGTAACACGGCTCAAGACGTACATGGCCCATAGTTAACATACTCAACACAATAATCCGATTGACACCATTACATTCCCATACGTTAGGTTTCCATACGTCAACGTTCCCAATCACAATGGCATATAGCGGCTGTTTGGCTCAAGATATGACACGACTCAGGACGTGGCATGACTCAAGACATAACACGGCTCAAGATGTACATGGTCCATTGTTAACATCCCCATCAACAAGGACTCACGGATCGAGATAAAAGGTCCGCCTTCTCCCACATCGACCATATTCAAAGTACAACTCAAAGTGTACAAGGGATAACCCACAAGATGTCTCTAGTGCCACAATCACAATGCTCATGGTATAACAACTTATATCCTGAAGTACAACTAATAATAGCATAATATGTAACTAAGCATGGAAAGGTGTATAACTCAACATAGCATGAGGTACAAGCGTTTAAAGCATGTGATATAAGTACTTAAAACATAGGGTATAATAATCAAAAGTATGGTCCTAATATCATGTCATGGTTATTTTTCATCATATAATTGTATTAAATCATTATTCACATATTTTTAAATCAAATAAATCATATAAATCATGTCACACAACAAGTGCATGCTTCACCAAACACTTAACACGTCTCTAATTAACTTTCAACTACTTATTTGTAAACTACAACAACTTTTTGAGGTACTTACACTTGGACTTAGCTTCTGATTTTTGGTAATAAACTATATAAAAATATTCTCTACAACCTTTGTGAAGAACACTTTTGCTAGATCCTAAATCTCCTAGGCAATTTGGCCTTCGCAAGGAAAAACGGTTCAACAACACTTATAATTTTACTCAAAAATGGGTCTATGTTGGTGTCAATTTTGGGGCATCCAAACAAGTCCTTTCAAGCTCAATTTTGGATATATTTTAGTTCAAGATGTCCTCTACAAATCTCATGAAGAGTATTCAGGGTGATTCTTAAGAAAATAGTAGAGAAATAACTTAATTAAGAAAATGTGTTCAAAAGGCGTCATAATACTCAGCAGATGTGAGTTTTTAACAGAGAGTTGAAGGAGTTTGAAATTCATTTACTAAACCACAAAGAGGCTGATGGACCTAATATTTGGACAGTAACTAGATTGAAATGTCCTAAACATTTTTCATGAAGATCACGTTTGAAATAGATCATTAAAAATAGAGAATTTGTACAACACAAAAATATGTGACAGAAAGTTCTTTTAATCACTAAACATGAACAAAGAGTTTCAAAGGTGATTTGACCATTCCAAACTCAATAAAAGAGGCTCAATTTACCTTTTAAGATATAGTTTTTGGCTCTGCAACACAGATTGGTCTGAAAACGACATGTTTTGGTAGAAATGTCATATCTCGAATTTTATCTATTCAAATCAGTTCAAACAAATTTTAAATGAAAGATAACATAAAAATATAGGTTCGAACATAAAGCATATACTCAAAAGAGTTTTCAAGAATTAGTTATGATTTTTCAAAAATTGGGGCAAAGAGCTAAAAATCTCAAATCTTAGGTCATGTTATATTCTAGCCTCCTAGCATGTTGTATGTTATGTTTTAGCCCATTTTCTTTGAATGCATGGTTTAAGCACTCATATATCAAAACTCCAGAACATAGATAAGTCATGAAACTCAAATAATACAACATGCAAATGCGTAACAAGCCATAGAATTTTAAAACTGTCTCTAATTTTCTACTACAACGCCTTTTTAGCTCATGATTTGTTTCTTTTTCTTGAATTTATTTTCAGAGATGGGTTGAGGAGAGTTTGAAATGAATAAGTTTAGGAATTTCAAAGATTTTCTTACCTTGTTTGATTATCTAAGAGTGGAAAGTGGTTAAGGACATGGCTTTAGCTTCCTTGGTCTCCTAAGACCTTCTCCTCTTGGTTCCTCCTTCTTTCTTCTTCTTCTTTCTTCTCTCCTCTTCGTCAAGAACACTCAGCATTTTTCTGGTTTCTTCTCCCTCTCTTAACCAAAATTATGAAGGGGAAGAAGGGGCTAAAGGCTTGCTTAAATAGAAAAAAGGTAGTGAAGGTCTCATAATGAAGGTGTAAGGATTTTCGAATTTTTTTAAATTTCTATTTGTTGCATGGCTGAATGGTGGTCTTATTAAGATATTTGAGATCTGAAATTTTCAAAAATTCAGATGAAAATTTTTTGGGGCTTGTTTGGTGGTTTAATGTGCTTAATTTTTACTTTAATTGTTTATTTGAAGGTGTTTTGACACTACATTGTCCAAGAAAGTATTTTTAAAATTAATTTGATGTATTTTTTTGATTTTTTTACCTACTAAAATGAATTATTTTAGTACTATTTTTATTATTATAGTTTATTAAAATTTTGACAATAATCAATTAATTAAGTATAAGCAATTAAGTTACTGTAAGCTATTTTACTAGATGTGTTATTCGACTTTATTAGGTGTGTAAGAGCTTTTAATAATAATTTATTTACTTTATCGGCATAAAATATTATATTATTATTAATATTACTTATTTAAATATTTTTAGGACATAATGAGGCTTGATTTGTACATATTTTTTTAATTTGAGATTAAAAAGAAAAAAGAGACTTTTTAGGCACATCTTTGAAGGCAAACCGACCACAAAGGGGTATTTTGGTTATTTTGTTTTTATTTTGTTTTTTACTCTTTATTTTAACTTATTTGTTCAATTATAGGTGTTCATCTGTTAAATTCTGAGTGTTTAAAACTTTTTTTCGGTATCTTAGTGGTAAAATGGTCATTGTACTCTTTTTATGAGAATTTTTTATTTTTAAATTAATATTTTATGATAATTAATAAATTTTAGGATGTTTGGGGTTTTTTTTAGTATGCTAGGGTTTTGCCTCTCGAATGTTAGATCTCTATGGTTTCAAATCGTATGAGGGTTTCTAGTTTCAAGTGACCAAAGACCTTATGAGTTAATTGTCGCTAATACTAGGGTTTAAAACGGGTCTTTACAATCTACCCCCTTAAAATAAATTCATCCTCAAAATTTTGTCCTGTACTTCTTTGTGTAAAAGGTTGTAGATGGTTTACTTGCATCACATCTCCTCGTCTTCGAGTTGACCTTCACACTTTCGTGGTGCTGCCATAGAACTTGTATTAACAAAATCGTTTTCTCTCTCGGAGTATCTTCCTTTGGTGATTTTGGATCTTTATTGAGCTCTGCTCAGGGTTAATTGAAAAGGTCGTATATTCGAGGCAATGTATATCGATTCTTGATTATCACCTTATCCAGTTGTCGATAGTATTAGGGTTGTATACTAAAATCATGATTTTGGTTTTAGTATTTAATTTTATATATTAATAAAATTAGTTTTTTTTTATTTTATGAGAATCTTAATGAGCAATGTAAGCGGTTCATTATTTGTTTAATGTTGTGCATGGGGGTCTTTTATTTTACATAGTATTTAATCTGGTGGGTAGAATTCATCTTACACAGAGAAGAGTAGATTATCGGTTCTTGTACAATATATGTTTTGGTTCACAATTTAGATGAAATTGGACACATCATCGAAACGACTTAACACAATATTTTAGTAGATCTGTCTTGATTACAGGATATTAATTATTTCGACAATTGTTCCAACTCATTGTGCTAGTACACTTTGTGTGTATTAAACAGAACCAAGTTGAGGTAATTAATTTTATCTCGACTTTATAAATTAATTTACACCACATGATTATTATGAATACTTATGCTCTTAATGCCAAAATAATTATTATTTGTGTATATTTAATATTTGTTGTTTTGATTCATTAGAGGGTGCGATCTTGTATAGGTCTATAATCTCGGTGAGTTGAATAGTGATTGTGAGACCCTGACCCATTTTCTTTTTCGGTGTTTTTCGACGTGCGTTTCGTATATTTGCTTTAGCATGTTTTCAATGCTTTTGATGCATGATCTGGGTTAGATATGCATGTGAGGTAGGTTCTTGGGGTCGTGGGCAGTTGTGACGTGATTTTCGAAAATTTTCAAAAAAAATGATATTTTGAAAGTCTATAAATATCTGGAGTTAGATATTTTTATAAAGATATTTTTCAAAACTTCTCCAACAAGTTTCCTATTTTCTCTCTACCTTCTCTCTAAGTTCTCGGGGGCCCGGGGCTCGGTTTTCGACCATCCAACTACCGATTCTTGTTATTGACACGGTGGGCTACGCAACCATCTGAACAAAATTTTATTTCGGCGAAACTCGATTTTGCACGTGGATCGAGACGTCGAGTTTTTAACTCACCGAGGTAGGATTCTAGACCTGTATGTTTTATAAGGGTGCTACGTGTAATCGTGTGTGTGTTTTAACGGTTAGATTGCTGTAGATCTGAGTTTGTTTCAAGTTGAGTTTTTGGGTTAAAAACTATTTTTAGTCAATTTTGGTTGAATG
Organism: Heliamphora ciliata; assembly: GCA_032360265.1. Classification (NCBI taxonomy): domain Eukaryota; kingdom Viridiplantae; phylum Streptophyta; class Magnoliopsida; order Ericales; family Sarraceniaceae; genus Heliamphora; species Heliamphora ciliata. The sequence continues at coordinate 12,178 of JAUMHN010398292.1, forward strand.
GAATCAAGGTTTGAGGGTTTCTTTTGAGGTTTGGGTGTTAGCCTTGGGCTTGTGTATGTCCGTGGAGGTTGAAAGAGAGTTTGATAGCTTTGATTTTGAGTTTGGGTGGTTGTTGGATGGTTATAAGGTGGTTGGAGGCTTGAAATTTTGTAAAACGGATAGGTTCTGGTGTTGGAATGCTTGAGGGACCACTCAAGCGGTCTAGAGGGCGATCTTGGGTTGCTCTCAGGTTGTAGACCACTGGACAGACCGCTCGAGCGGTCTAACCCGCGGTCTGTTTTTGTTGGTTCAAAATTAGTTTTTAAAATGGACATATCTCCCTTGTTCGGACTTGGAATTGGGTCATTTTTGTGTTCAAATTGAAGCCCCGGAAGTCTTCTTTCCAATGAAATCTCTCCCACCTTAAAATTCTTTTTGTAAAAAAAGTTATGATCAAAAGAGTGAAGATATGTCAAAATTTATGAAACGTTTTTCACCCGTTTTTGGCCGAATGTTTGGGAAAAGGTTATTTTTCATCCTTGTGAGCCCTTTTGATCAAGTTTCTTGTTTCTTGGGGTTTCGTGGGCTTGTGTTGGATGTGTGTGGGTATCATGGGCATGTGTGAGTCCGTTTTGATCGTGTTAGGGCCTTGGGAGTTTATTGGTATTTTGTGGTTTGGTGGTTGGTTCTTTGGTTTTCCATTGGCGTTCTATGGTATTCAATTGATTAATTTATGAGAATTTGTCGCTTCAAATACCTGTGGATTCCTTTTGGGGTTCGGTTGGTTGTGTCGTGGTTTTGGGGATCATGTGGTAACCTCGTGTGTTCGTGTTGATGCCATCCTCGAGGATGATGAGTTGGTGAGATGTGGGTGTTTGTTATGCGTTGAGTGTTTGGGCTCGTGGTTCCCTTTGAGAAAGGGTCTTGGGTTGTGAAACCGGGAGGCTTTTGGGTTTTTAGTTGGCCTTCGGGCTAGGCTTGGTTTGTGGGTTGTTAGTCGTTCCGGGTGAGTGAATGATAGGTACGTGTGGCACGTGAGTTGGAATCGGGTTATGTGGCTTCCTTATGTGGAACGTCGTGAGCATATGTGTTTCTATGTATATAGAACTATGCGTAGCTTTATTCATACATGTTGTTGTTTGGATAGGTGATCTTATGTAATCATGATGTATCTAAATTCTGATTCATATATACATGTGTTGCATGGGTCGCACGTGATGCGAGAGTTATGTACGTTGCATGGGTTGCATGTACGGATTATGTGGGAGGGTTGCATGGCATTTGATGTCGTATAGTGCATTGTGAGTCATATGTGTTGGATGTGATGTGGTTTATGCATTTAATTCCTGGTTAGGTTATGCATAGACGTATGAACTGTTAGATGGGGCAGTGGCCCTTCGATGAAAGCCCGAGAAGAAATGTAGATGGGGCAGTGGTCCTTCGGTGCAAGCCTGAGAAGACACGTGTGTTAGATAGGGCGGTGGTCTTTCGGTGCAAGCCCGAGAAGACACATGTGCTAGATGGGGCAGTGGTCCTTCGGTGAAAGCCCGAGAAGATTCTTGTGTTGTGTAGGTGCTTTGGACCCTCAGGTTTATCCCGTAAATTAAGCCGGTTGCCTCCATGAATAGCGTCATTATTATAACTCCGTATAGAACTTGCCGTTACCGAGCAGGCCTTAAGTGGTGACTAGGGTAATGGGTAGGAGTCTATAGTTGTTACCTTTATCTGTGTTTTTACTATTTTTCCTTAATTGTAGCATGATATCTGTTTGGATGATCTGCATAGTTTCAAGGATGAAATGTATGTGTAAATTTGAAGGACGGGAATGAGGTCCTAAAGAGATATGTGTTGGGCATAGTTTCAAGGGGCTTGTGAAAGTCGATTTAGATATATATAGTCATGTGTTGCGTATATATATATCTCTGTTACCCTTGGGGCTCGTGCGAGTTATGCTGTCAACTGGTTTTCAAACTGTACTTAATTTACCTAGCATGTTCTGCTTATATTGCATGCTTGTCTAGTTTCTGCTGAGCTTTGGCTCACGGTGTGGGATAAAACATTTTCAGGTACCGGTCACGCAGGCTGATCTGGAGGTGTTGGGAAGATGGAAGAGTTGTAGTCTTCCTTTTTGTTTCTGTTTGTATCATGTATGCTTAATACATGTTTTTCGACGTTGGGGCTGTGCAGTGTAAGCTTTTGGCATTGGAGCCTGATGTATTGTTTGCCGTTTGGCATTTTTATACAATGCATGTAAGGTTTATTTCTGAGAGTGTATTCTCAGGATGGGTATTTTATTAGTTGTTTGTGGATATTCACGTGACCCGGAGTTAGGGGCGTGACAGTGACATTAATTATATGGTAAATATTAATTATTGACGAATTTACGTCATGAATAATTGGGATTGATGATACCCCTTTAAGAAACCTTATAAGTTTGACTGAGCCAAACTCTACAGGTGAATTTTATAATTCGGTAGTAAAATAAGTTAAGCAGAATGTCTTAAAGAATTTTTAAAAAATCCGATTAAATATAATTGTGAGTAATTTAATTTAATTGACGGGTTTCTGTAATCTTAACGTGAAGAGAATAAATAAATATTTAATAATAGGAGCTCGGATACTACATTATTGAGAATAAGGCTAGGAATACAATTATAATTATTTAGTGGAATTAATTATTATTTATGTTTTTTTAAAATTGCTTCTGAGTTGAGGCAGGATTTCATAATTACATCAGAAGTCCATATCTTATTTACTCTACATGTCCCTACTATAGTCTATTTATATATTGTTATAAAACCTGACGCTAGAATTTATTATTATTCAGTCACTGATTAGGTGGCTAGAATTTTCACGTTATCTGAAAATTCTAAGCCTAATCAAGAAGATTTCGCCTCGCAGAGGGTTGATGAGGTTTGGTCGTAGCGGGAAGCTATCACCACGTTTTATTGGACCCTTCGAGATCCTAGAAAGGATTGGAGTGGTAGCATACCGTCTGGCCTTGCCGCCTCAGTTAGCATCTGTACATAACATCTTTCACGTTTCGATGCTTCGGAGATACAAGCCTGATCCTTCACATGTATTAGATTAGGTTGAGTTGCGAGTTGCCGAGGATGTCACGTATGAGGAACGCCCGGTGAGGATTCTGGATACGAAGGAATAGGTGTTGCGGGAGAGAATGATTGCTTATGTCAAAGTTCAGTGGCTTCATCACGAGGTTGAGAAAGCGACTTGGGAGCTTGAGTCTGGAATGCGCGCTAGATACCCAGACCTGTTTACCTCGTGACCTTGTAGTTAATTTCGAGGGCAAAATTCCTAAAGGAGGGAGAGTTGTGAGACTCCGAACCTTGTTATTTTGTATTATTTATACATGATTACGTGTTTTTCCTTCATGTTATTTATTATCAATGCATGATTTATGTTTTGGAGTTGTAGAACAGCATGTAGATGTGGTTTACGCTTTCTCGAACCTTGTTTAGGCTTGTTGGGTTGGCCTTAGAACACAAAATCGAGACTCAAAATAGTATGTTGGACCAAGCAGGTTCGGTCGACTGAACTGGTGAGTTTAATCGACTGAAGTGGAAACAAGTAGGTTAAGAACCCTGGGTTCGATCGACTGGAGGGCTTGGCCTAGTCGACTGAACCACTTTTCTTGAGTTCGGTCGACTGAACTCAAGGGTTCGGTCTACTGAACTGAGGCAATTTGCAATTTTTGAGGCGCTTCAGTCGACTGAACTGGCCTCTTCAGTCGACTGAACAGGCCTTTTGGCGTGCTTATAAGTAGAAGAAGGGGTTGAAATGTTTGGAAAAGCTTATTTCCTTCTCGTTCTCTGCCTTCTCTCTACATATATGACCTGCTCGAGCCTTGTTTTCGACTATCAGCTTGTAGATCCTTGCTGTCTACACTGTTAGCTTCGTGTTCATACGGTCAGATTCTCGTTCTGACGAGGTTCGATGTTTGAGGCGTCGGGTTTTGGCCCAACGAGGTAGGATTCTAGACCTACTGCTGCTCTGAGGGTGATGTATGTAATTGTATACTTTTTCATCGGTAGAAATTGTATCAAATGTCATATTTTCTGTTTAAGCCTTGTTTTTCTGATAGAAAGCATGTTGTTCGCTTTTCTTGGCTTATA
>JAUMHN010398301.1:286-16288 GCA_032360265.1 Heliamphora ciliata
GTTTGTTGCTAAATTAAGTAATCTTTGACTAGAATGGAATGTTTCAGTGCAGCATGTTCTAGTGAAATTATGGTCACCACCTCTTCCACATCAAAGTTTTGATAAACTCTCTTCGCAACACTAACATTCAATGAACACGGGAAATCGCTTCATCTAACACCATCCATCGAGTTGGGTTTCAAAACCTAAAAGCAATATTAACTTTTGCTAGTTGAAAAATTACAAAAATTACAAAAGTATGAAGAGAAATGGAAAAAACTCTAAAATCAATGTGTTAACCATTGACACAAGGGTAGAGTAAGCTCCTACCATGCAATAGTGTGAGATTAGTTAAAACTTAGCTCATTCAAGAAAGGTTTTGAATGAACTAGACTTGGTTTTCATCTCTATCATCCGCCCAACGAATGAAAAAAAAAAAAAAAAACTAAGGGAATAACCAAAATTTCCCCTAAAAAATATTCTCCAAGAGGTTCAAATGTTTTAGACTCAATTTAGCAATCTTCAGCTAAATGAGAGTGTTCCAGAGCAGTATGTTCAGTTGAAATTACAGTCGCCGTCTCTTTCACATCAAAGTTTTGAAAACTTCTCTTTTCCCTATCGGCAATCCATGAACAAAGGCAATCAATTCTTGTAATGTCATCCATCAAGTTATGTTTCAAAACCTAAAACCAATATTAATTTTTGCCACTAGACTGGCTAGAAAACTAGAAAACTATGAAGAGAAATGAAAAAACTCTAAAATCAATGCTAAAACTATTGCAATGGCACAAAGTTAGAGTGACTCCTACCATGCAATGTCGTCAAATATGTCGAAATGTATCTTTTTTGCTTTGGTTAATATTTTAGGTTTTACAATTTAAGTTGGTTTTGGGAAAATAAAAAAAAAATCACTGGGTACTGAGTTAATGTGTGCTACGTCACCAGAAAAAAAAAGTGTTTAATTTTAAAAGGCCTAATTTTGATGATGACTCACATTTTCAGGCTATGAAAAGAAAATAAGGGTTCGGCGGTTCTCTATTATGTTTGGAGATGATGTTAAGCGCCTCATATCATCACCATTTTGATACTGCATTTCCTTATTTAGTGTCGTAACCGACTAAATCCACCTTTTAATAAAAATGAATGTACAAAAATTATTTAAAAAATAATGTGGATCAAGTTAAACAAATTACTTAGGTATCCGGAGTAGAAATCAAATCCGATTATAGTTTAGTAAAAGGTATGAAAAGGAAATTTGATGGGATCCAGTCGTGAAAGCATGGATGCTTATGTATTCATACTGTAATAAAACCCAACATTGTTTATCAAAAGTTGCTTTTTGATATTAATATTATCACGGTATAATGGAGTTTTAAATTATTTGAACAGAATAACTGCATAAAAAAACAAATTTTATAATGAAGAGGCTATAGCTATATGAAAATTAATTTTATGATGACAAGGCATTTGAGCAGCATTCCATCTTGCTTACTAGTGTACTAGCTTTCATATTTTTGATACAAAAAATTTAGCAACTTGGAAACTATAGAGCATACTCTCTTGAGATGAAAAAAGAATTTATGTTGAAAAATCATTTGAACAGAACAACGTTGTCGTGATATTGTAATAGCTTTCAGATTTCTTATACTTTCTTAGGCTAGAAGAAAAGATTGTCACCGGACCGACAGAGCTTTTGCATAGGGAATGCTTGTGATTTTAAAAGTGTGTTTAAAATTCGTAATGTGTAGGAGATAAATTTTATACGATATCATAATAATGACACGAAAGTATAAGAAGTCTGAAATTCAACTTTTAGAAATAAACAGAGAGTAACGACATAAAAAATTTAATGTCAATTTTGTATGAAAATGGGCTTAGTAACGACATAAAGTGAAAAGGACAGCTTTATGTTGTATGAAAATGGGAAAGAAATGACGTAAAATGAAAAAAAAAAATCAAAATCCTATTCTATAAAAGGACCTAATAATTGTTGGAATTTATGTGGGTTTTGAACCTGATGGAACATGATTTTTAGCTAACTTTAAAACTAAATAACTTTGAATAGAATTAATTTTTTTTTATGATTCTAAGTCCTAATATGTTCATCTCCATGGGTAGATTAATTATGAATTTTGTGGCGTTCAAAATCGTTAACGGATGAATAAAAAATTGACTCCAAAAGTGTGCCATTAAAGTTGGCAAAAAGGTTAGTAATTATATCCAATTCCACATTGCTTGGGAGATGAAAAAGTAAGGGGTATATAAGATTCAAGTTAGAATTTGGGTTTGGCCCCCAAGGGGTACCAAGTTTTGTGGATAGAGAGGACCTACCTAAGTGTGGGTTCGGTTTCAACCCAACCATGCGCGTCGCCGCCTGCCCAACCGGCCTGTCGAGCCGGTTGCGGTTCGTGGGCCGCGGGCTGGATAAACCCTTATCTATTTGGGAAAAAATTATTTATTTCAGTTCTCGATTTTGAATACTTTAATAATTTAAATTAATTCAAAGTTCTATTGCCATTTTAGTCTGTTGTTGACTGTTAGAGTCTGTTTCGCGCATGTTGGGCGGTCTAACCGCCAGGCTGAACCGGTTTCATACATGTTCAGTCAAATCGAATAGTCATCTTTGGAGCCTATTTAAAGGCTGGTCGCTACCCGTTTTGAGAGACACAAAATTCCAAAATCATTTTCCTCCTCTTTTGTGCTTCTGTTGTTGTAAAAGAGAGAGTCTCAACCACAGTTTGCGTTCGCCAGAGTATCAGATTGTTGTACTGTTTCTGATTATTGAAGATTGTTGTATCTTGGGAGATGTTTGCTGCCAACTCGAAGCATAATAGCAAGGACAATTTCGTTTTAAGGACATCGTATTAAACACAAGTTTTGTTCTATCCCTACTGTCTGTAACAAGTTCTTTAATTATCAGCATTTCCAGTTTTCATTTTTCCTGTTTCTACAGTACATAGAGTATTGTTCTGTAGTCTGTTCTTTTCTTTAACATCCATTTCTACAATTTATTATTTGTCATAGTTTGATTTTCGATTTCTGCTTTACACAATAGATTATTTTCTGTTTATATTTTCTCAACAATCTTAAGACGAAATCTAGTTTTATAATCTATTTTATATTATGTGTTCTAGTTTAATTGTTTTCCTAAAACAGTTGGACGCATTACATTATGTTTCTAGTTTTAATTAAAATTTTTAAATTCTGTAATTTTCTTCGGTGTTATTTTTTTTGTGTATTATATCACAGTTATTGTTGTTAATCTGTTCTGTTTAGATTGTGCCAAAATTAAAGTTTATCTGTAGTTTTATTTTAATTGTAGCTTTTTAAAAGGAAAAATAAGCTTTTTTTTCCAAGTTGCTAAAACAACTTTATTTGTGTTATTTCTGTTATAAAAGTATATTTGTCACGCCCCAAACACCAGGGTCACGCGAAAGCCCATCAAAATACTGTTTATGAAAATAAGATTTGAAGTTGGAAAACCATCAACTCAAAGACATACAAGATTCCCATAGTTCAGCTCTCATAAATTGTAAACATGCAGTCTCATACATGAATAAGTATATCACCTCAAGGCGTACAAAATTCGTCTTCTAAAACAGGTATTACATGTAAAAGTACATGTCAAAAACAGGAAACTACTGCGAGTCCTCCATCATCTCAAGCATCTAGGTCAACTCCACATGTTCACCTGAAAATGATTTTACAGCGAAATCTAACACCGTGAGCCGAAACCCAATAGGAAAAGACCATAAAACTGTAAAGCAGGTATGCAATCATATAGACTCAAAGGTTATTTCTCACTACAAGAAAATGAATCATTTGGGCGACTACTTTTCCCAATGCAAGGCATTTTTTAGTAGGAAAATCTCTATATTTGTCGACTAAAATTGCCTTGCATTGGCAAAATATCTCAAAATTACATTTTTTTGTGATACAGAACTATTGTGTAGGAAAATATTGTTGGCAAAAATTTCCCGCCTTACAATATATCTCTTTGGTGGGAAGAAAACTTTTTCCTTACACGGCTTTTACTTTTGGCAACAAATAGAGTGTTGGTAAAAAAAAAACCTTTTCGCGACGTCAAATCTACGTTGGCAAAGATAAAGTATACATATTTAGCCATCTTAAAACAATGTCGTTTTGTGAACTACATATTAAAATCCAAGAGCTTTCAAAAACATCAATATCCTAAGAAGAGCTGTGTGCCTAGTCTCATTTATCGGTTCCTCTTTGTGCTCTTATCGCGACACTAAATCCTCTAGTGTGCGCTCATCGCGGTAGCGACCATAGAGCTGCATCCATCATCTCGGCAGCACCGGCCATTGCCGAAACACCATCTTTCCGTTGAAACACCCTCTCTCTGTCGAACCTCCATCTCTCTATCGACGCAAGCACTAGCCACCAACCATATATATCTAGGTGAGTTGATTTAGCTATATAATGTTAGGGGTTATTATATATAATTAATTCTATATGAGTTAGATTCACCACATATAGTTTTTTTTATATATATTTGGTTAAGGGAGAAACTAAGAAAACCTAGGTGAGTGTACTAAAACAAGGAGCATTCAATTAATAATTCATTTCTAAAACATTTTTAGAACATTTTTAGGAAAAAAAGTGGGATTGTTGGATCTAAGCTCTCATTGCTCTTAACGTGGCAACCTTGGTTTTTTATTATGCCACAATTGACTCTTAGAGACTTCATTTTAAGAGTTTTAGATATGGATTTTTCGATCCATTCGAGGATGTTGGTGAAACTTTTTGGGAAAAAACATAGGGTCAAATCTGCTCAACATATCACCTAATTTGCTGAACAACACTAACGATTTATTATTTTCTATTTCTCTTTCATACATTCCTTAAAACCTTTTTAACAGGTTTAGATTTTGATTGAAGCTTAGCGACGGACTTAAGTTTGTTATTTTCTATTATGCTTGAAATTTGAAAATATGTCTATAATGAGTTAGGTAATGTACGAGTTGATACTTGATAGTGATGGAGGAACATGTGTAAAATGGCGAGGAATAAGTGAATTGATGCATTTTTGTTTGTGTATTTCTATTCTTTGTTTGCTGAAGGTTAGGTTATGAAGGATTCCCCAATTTCTATTCTTGTGATAAGAGTGGTTACATAAATGGTACATTTTTCCTCTTGCGATTATTATACTGTTCTAACTTGCTTGAGATCTATGACATACAAAGTGCAAATTTACCCTATTATTGCCATCTTGTTGTGTAAACTATTTGGAATCCTTGTTAGGGTGTTATTTGAGCTAGAAAGGTAGGGTTTTGGAGTTTCTTTTTGTGCATCGCAGTTCATGGCGTTTCATGCCAGGTGACGGAGAAAGCTTTATTGAGGAAGGTGGATTTTATGACCTGGCATAGTTTGGTCCTGCATTAAGAAGATGAAGCTCATTTCCTTGTCATTCCTATGGAGTGTATATAGTTTAGAGTTTTCCTTCTCTTTTGATATATACTATAACTCTTAAATAAGATATTTGGTTCAATGTAATCTCTAATTCTATTTTAGTGAGAGAGAATATAATGATAAAGACGGTATTATTACTCTTTACGATAAATATTAAATATAGGCGCATAGCATAATCCCTACTATTATCTATACATCTTGATATCCCCAAAATTTGGGGCGTCACACATTACATGTTGTTGTGCAATCTATGTTAACGAGGGGCAATTATAGACAATCCAATTTTTACAAGCCAAATATTAGGTTTGTCTGCGCGAATCCAATGACGAAAAATAGAGGAAATGGTGCTAGAAAGGTCTTCGATTGATTACCGAAAAGAGATTTTAGTTCATACACCAGAAAAACCCATACATACCTTCAAGTCGCAAACTTTGTTTTCCACAGTTGCAACCTTCAAATTTCAAAATGTTGTGGTTGCTAAGTTATTTTTGGCGATTGTGACATCCGTTGTAGTAGCCACAATAATCCTTCCGTGTAACCCTAAATTTCTTTGCGACTGCAACCTTTATTCATTGCAACTGCGAACTTTGGTGCCTGGCAGTAGAAGCTTTTATTCCTGCTACGCATCAGTTTGTCAGAGTACATCATCCTAGGCTATTTGCCTATAAATTCATACTATTTTGGATCATTTGAAGAAGGAAGGGAGAGGTTTTAGGATACCAAAACTCTGTCGAATCAATTTCTCGAGCACACATACTACACTCCTAACCTTTCATCACATTCTTGGAGTATTGAATCACTCCTGGTAATCAGGAGGTCAATGATTGGCTACACATTTTTTATGCTGAGATTATAGCCGGATCATTCTTTTTACAGCTATAATAGTAAAAATTCGATAATTTGTTTTTCAACATCTTCTATCTCTAAGGGAAAGTTAGGGATTAGATTTAATTCATTATTGTAGCTCGTTAATTGCACATTTCTTGTTTAGTTAAAGCTCTTGTTATTTGTGTTTTCGCTAAATGGATAACTTGTTAAAATTTTAGAATATTATCCCACACCTTGTATACTTACACCCAACTCACTATAATTTAAAAGTCAGTCAAAAAATACTCTATGATGTTGTGGTTGCACCTTTCAATGTAGCGATCACAAACTTTGGGTACGACATATTTGCGACCGTGACATTGTTACACACGTTCATAAACTTCTAGTTTTAAGGTATTTGTGACCGCGACATTGTTCCTTATAACTGTAAACTTTATTCAATCCCAGTAACTTAATTTCATGTTTTCTAGTATTATGTTTTTCCTAGTGTGTTTTGTTTAGTACAATTCTAGTATGTTTAGCGACTTCAATATTCTTTTTCTTGTTTTTAGCATATTCATTTTTGTTTCTTTGACATATTATAATAACATAGTTATGTATTTTTATAATTTGATTTTGAATGTTCTTTTTTTACCTCCAGATTCTGTATTTATATGCATTTGAAAAATTTAAGAAAAGAATCAACGATAATAAATAGAGACTAACCTAGTCATTGGGTAAAAGGGGTACCTAACATCTTTTTCATTTCGTACCTTTGCTCGAATCCATTTTCGAAGGTAATAAATGCCTAGTGGCTTATTTTGTTTTTTTCTCTTTTTTTTGGTTTTTAAGAAAACCAAGTGAAAACTTCAATTTTTCTCAAGTGTAGAGGGTTTTTAGATTTTCAATTTTAAGATTTTATTTTCTTTTATAAAATTTTTAAAATAGCAAAAGACTAATTCCCATTACAACCTGATAAAAATGTTATAGATGATTGTTCTTTCCCCTTATCTGCCTTTTACTTCAGACTATTCCTCTTTAGATAGTCTTCCTTGTCATAATAATAATACGTTACTTTGTAACCCCTTGCCTTGGAGATGGAATGAGCTTTCTTTTTGGACTCCTCATGTCTCACTGTCGTCCTGCCTTTGACTTTTTCACTGTCTGATGCAACCATAATGTCCTCCCAAAAAGTTAGCTTTTTTAATTTTTGTTTAAAGTGGACAATTTTAGCTTGCTACATATTTGATATTAACAATTATAAGTAATTGGTAGTAGTAATAGTAATAGTAGTAATAAATAAATTATGAATAAGATGTATTATTGTATTTTAAAAGTAGTGAATGTTACGCCCCAAACTCCGAGTCACGCGAAACCCCCACTAGCAACCAAGCATACATGCATTGTATATAATCGCCAAAAGGCTTACATTACCCAGTTCCAACACCAAAAAACATGTAAACATACATGGTTCAAAAGAACAAAAAGAAAGACTACAGATCTTCCGCCCCTCCGGCAGCTCTGGATCAACTTGCGTGATTGGTACCTGAAAAATATTTTAAATTCCACACCGTAAACTAGAGCTCAGCAGAAACTAGACAACACATGAAATATAAACTAAACATGCTAGGAAAACGAGGTGCAGTTTTTGACTCTCTTTCAAGTCATTAAAACAATTTTCACATGCAAATGGAAAAGCGAGGATAAGAACCATCGTTGACTCACAGGAGCCTTGAAAATAGTTTGGAAATAGTTTTTATGTCACGACTCACAAGAGTCTTAAAAATAATTTGAAATTGGTTTTATTCGTCCCACAATGCATTTCATGCAATCCATGTATCTTCTCGGACTCTCACCGAAGGACCTCAGCCCCATCTAATCTAATTCTAACTCGTACAACCCATGCAACGCATGCCACCCATGCAACTCTACACATGCATCCCACACAACGCAACACATGCCACCTGTGCACACAATCCGTTTAACACACACACCACGCATGCAACCTGTACAACACACGCAACACATGCCTCTCCAGGACCTCATTTTTGCCCTTCAGATACTCGCACATAAGTGCATCATTAGGACCACGTTTCTATCCTTCAGATACTCGGACAGCATCGTTAGGACCACGTTTCTGTCCTTTAGGTACTCGCACACAAGTGCATTGTTAGGACCACGTTTCCATCCTTTAGATACTCGCACACAAGTGCATCATTAACCAGGGTTAACATATATCGGATGACATTTTCGTCCACCGTTAGCCAGGGCTAACATTCATCGGACCACGTTTCCGTCCATCGTTAGCCAGAGCTAACACTGCATCAAAAATCGCATAAGACCACATTTTCGTTTTATATTTCAAAATCGTGTAAGACCACATTTCCCTCTTACATTCAAAATCATATAAGACCACATTTTCGTCTTATGTTTCAAAATCGCATAAGACCACATGTTCGTCTTATGTTTAAAAAATTGCATAAGACCACATTTCCGTCTTATGTTTCACAATCATATAAGACCACATTTTCGTCTTATAACATACATAAATAAACTAGAATTATAAATGCACATAGCCATGTATAACTACACATCATGACGCCACCCGCCACATAACCCAACATCCACGCACATGGACAACCAACAACCTACACAACCAAGCTTAACTCGAAGGCCAACACTAAACCCATAAGACCCCGATTTTCACAAACTAACACTTTTTCCCAAAAAGAACCACGGACCCAAACACGCCCCTCACCCAACGGTGAACAAACACCATGCACCTCATCGGCACCCACATCCACATCTAACCATGCACGTCACCCCCGAGGACGGCACCTGCACAAACACTCGAGGCCATAACATAACCCCCGAAGCCACAACACAACCAACAGAACCCAAAAAGAATCCAACAGTATTTCAGTCGACTAATCCCATATATCAATCAACTAAATACCATTGAAAACTAATTAGAAACCCAAAACCGAACCACCAAACAACAAAAACATCCCAAGGAATAAGAAATTTGATAAAAAGATCCATTAAGGATGAAACATAACCTCTTCCCAAACATTTGGCTAAAAACGGATGAAAAACGGTTAAGAATTGTTGACATACCCTCACTATTTTGATCATAACTTTTTTTACAAAAAGAATTTTAATGTAAAAGATGTTTCATTGGAAAGAAGATTTCTAGGGCTTCAATTTGAACACAAAAACGACCCCATTCCGTGTCACGCCCCAAAATCCAGGGTCACGTGAGAAGTCCACCAAACTCTAGTTTTATGAAAATAAGATTTCTTACACAATCAAATACAACTTTTGCAATTAAACAAAAGGGAAACCCAAGGTTTATCTCTCATAAATAGAAACGTACAGTGCCAACATGCGTACAATATATCGCCTGATGGCGTACAAACAAGCCTTCAAGAACAGGCTTACAAAAAGGAAAACTAATACAATCTTCTATCATCCGTCACCACAGGCATCACTAGATCTACTCCTCAAGAGTATCAACATCATTCCCTGAAAAAGGTTTGACAAATTCCACAACGTGAGCCGAAGCCCAATAGAAATAGACTATAAAGCCGTAAAGCAGGTTATGCAATCATATAACATAAAGTTCGCTCAATCACATAAACCTCATAGATTTTCCATCATGAAAACCCTCAGTTTTTCTAGCAGGCGAACACAAGTCTCAAAATGGTTTTTCTTCAGAAAACTCAAGTTAACCAACGAGCAAACAAGCACGCACACACACAAATCACATCCATGTGACCCTACCACCTCGTGATCAAAATAAGGCACCGCTGCCGAACAGGCATATAGACCCTGCCACGTTACTACCACCCGGCCGTATAAGGCCCGTGAAGTAATTGGACGCCCTATACTTCTGACACGATCACTAGCCGGCGAGCAGAGACACCCATTCTGCGTAGTATTTCGGTCTTTTACCATGGAGCAACTCATGCCCAAACTTGCTAGATCTGAAGATCTCTGCTCGGTCCTTTTTCATTGTCACATTCAAAACATTTTCGTGTGAGTCCAACCCAAATGGTTCCTCTCACCATACCCACATAACACTGCGAGTCCAACCCCGAAGGTTCCTCTCGCCAAACCCACATAACACTACGAGTCAAACCCCAAAGGTTCCTCTTGCCACAACATGTAATAAACCAAGAAAAGCACAAAATATGCTTTTTACCCAAACAAAACATGGTTTATACATAAAACACAGCATTTAAAATATTTTCAATCGGTAAGAACATATACAACTGCACGTAGCACCATTTAATGACAGCATAGTTTAGGATCCTACCTCAGAGAGTTAAAAACTCAACGTCTCAAAAATCTAACTTCGTCGAAATGAGGATCTGCCCGGATGGATACGAAGCCCTCGGCACAAATAACAAAGATCTACTATCCATTTGCCAAAAACTAAGGTCGGGCCCTCCCGAAAGCTAGAGAGAAGGTAGAGAAGAGAAGAGAGAGAAGAGATAGACATGAAAAAGATATTTTGTGGCTCAAAAGATATTTTTGTGGGCTTTATAGATTTTCGCGCTAGGCCCCCACCGCTCCAGCGCCCAAGCACCGCTCGAGCAGACCCCTACCGACATACATCTCTGCCACACCACCGCTCGAGCGGACGACCACCGCTAGAGCGGTCACCTCATCGACCCACACTCTGCCACCAGCCCGCTCGAGTGCACACCCACCGCTCGAGCGGTAAACGCTAGGAGAAAAACAAAAGAAGGAAACTAAGCCAAACTCTCGCATGCAGAACACATATAACACATATACTAAACATGTTGTTCAACAACAAGGATGCATAAACAAACACGTCAAATATATGAATATGGGAAAAGAAATGAAATCGGGTCTCACAACTCTCCCCCCTTTAAGGAATTTTTCCACTGAACTTCACGTGAAAGCTACAAGGTAAACAACTCCAGGTATCTAGCACGAACCCCAAACTTAAGCTCCCTCGTCGTTTTCTCAACTGCATGATGACGCAATAGGACCTTGACATAAGCAATTGTCCTTCCTCGCAAAACTAGTTCCATGGTGTCTAGAATATTCACTGGGTGTTCCTCATATGTGGCGTCCTCCTCAACCCGCAGCTCGGCCCAATCCAGAACATGTTAAGGGTCAGGCTCATACCTCCGAAGCATAGACACGTGAAACACGTTGTGCACAGATGCCAACTAAGGTGGCAAAGCCAAACGATATGCTATCGCTCCAACCCTTTCTAGGATCTTAAATGGTGTAATGAAACGCGGTGATAGCTTCCCGCTACGGCCAAACCTCATCGAGTCTCTACGTGGCGTGACCTTCAAAAATACGTGGTCCCCCCCTTCAAACTCTAACAGTCTCCTCCTTCGATCTGCATAACCTTTCTGGCGACTCTGAGCTGTTATCAGACGCTGATGAATCACGATAATCTTCTCTGTCGTCTCCCGTATCAAGTCGGGTCCTAGAACGGTGGTTTCTCCCACATCTGTCCAACACACAGATGATCTACATGGTCTACCATAGAAAACCTCATACGGTGCCATCCCTATACTGAACTGGTAACTGTTATTGTAGGCAAACTCTGCCAATGGTAGATGATCCTCCCAAGAACCCCAAAAGTTAAGCACACAGGCTCTCAACATGTCCTCTAAAATTTGTATGGTCCTCTCAGACTGACCGTCTGTCTGTGGGTGGAAAGTTATACTAAAAGTCAAGCTCGTTCCCAAAGCCATCTGAAGACTCTGCCAAAAGCGCGATGTAAAGCGCGGGTGTCGATCAGAAACAATAGTCACAGGTACTCCGTGCAATTGAACTATCTCACGGACATACAACCTACCCAGTCTGTCCACTGAATCTTTCACCCGTATAGGAAGAAAATGTGCCGACTTCGTCAATCTATCAACCACAACCTAAATAGTATCGTGTCCCATCGACGATCGAGGAGGTCCTGATACAAAATCAATCATGACGTTCTCCCACTTCCACTAAGATATAGGCAACGGCTGTAACAATCCTGTCGATCTATGGTGTTCTGTCTTTACTTGCTGACAAGTAAGGCACCGAGAAATCAACTGGATCGCATCCCTCTTCATTCTTGTCCACCAGAACTGACGGCGAAGATCGTGATACATCTTCGTGCCTCCTGGATGCACTGCAAGACGTGAGTGATGACAATCATATAGTACATCAGCACAACATGATTTTGGTACAAATAATCTCCCAGCCAATCTCAAACTCTTATCTAAACTCACAATCCATCCTGCTGTATCTTCTCCACTAACAACACGATCCCGTATCATCTGAGCTTCCTGATCCATCTGTTGAGCCTCTAACACATGTGCAATCACTGCGGGCTGTAAAGCTACTGAATATAAGATTGCACCTCTCCCTGTCTCCCTGAGACGTAGATCAAACTCACCAACCTCTCCAAGCATATCCCATTCTCGTATAGCCACGGAAGCTAACGAACCACGGGGCCTCCTACTAAGTACGTCGGCCACAACATTGGCCTTCCCTAGGTGGTACTACAATTTGAAGTCGTAGTCTTCCAACAACTCCATCCATCGTCGTTGGCATAGATTCAAATCTTTCTGCAAAAACAAGTATTTCAAGCTCTTGTGATCGGAAAAATCCTTGAAGTGCTCACCATAAAAATAGTGACGCCATGTCTTCAAGGCAAAGACCACGGCTGCCAACTCCAGATCGTGTGTAAGGTAATTCTTCTTATGTGCCTTCAACTGTTGAGATCCATAAGCCACAACCTTACCTCCCTGCATCAGAACACAGCCCAAACCCTCATGCGACGCATCACAGTATACTATATACCCCAAACATTGCCCTGGAATAATCAACACCGGTGCACTGGTCAATCTCCTCTTCAACTCCTGGAATGCCGACTCGCAGGACTCACTCCAAACAAACACAACTCACTTTCACGTAAAATATTTCATCGGTGCCGCAAGTCGAGCAAAATCCCGCACGAACCATCCATAATAGCCGGTCAAACCCAAAAAATTGCGAATCTCAAATACGTTCTTCGGTTGTTCCCAACCCATCACTACCTCTGTCTTCGAAGAATCTACCGCTACACCATCTGTCGACACCACGTGTCCAAGAAATCTCACCTCTGACATCCAAAACTCGCACTTCTCGAACTTCGTATACAAGCGATGCTCTCTCGGAAGCTGTAGGATAATAATCTGGTGCTCCTCGTGCATCTCCCACATGGGTGGATAAATAAGGATATCATCCACAAATACCACCACAAAGTTATCCAGGTACTAATGAAAGATGCGGTTTATCAAACCCATAAACGTCGCCGAGGCATTCGTTAGACCAAACGGCATAACCAGAAATTCATAGTGACCATAACGAGTTTAAAAGGCGATCTTCGTTATGTCCTCGTCCCTAATCCTCAAGTCGATCTTCGAAAAGCAGCTCGACCCCTTCAACTGATCAAATAAGTCATCAATCCTTGGCATAGGATACTTATTGTTCACCGTTATCTGATTCAGCTTCCTGTAATCAATACACAAGTGCAAGGATTTGTCCTTCTTCTTAGCAAATAGAGTTGGAGCTCCCCACGGTGATGTGCTCGGGCGTACAAACCCCTTGTTAAGCAATTCTTGGAGCTGCACCTTGAGTTCTCGCAACTCAGTTGGTGCGAAGCGATACGATGGCATAGAGATGGGAGCAGCTCTCGGAACCAAATCAATAGAAAACTCCACATCGCGACTTAGTGGCAACTCAAATAGATCGTCGGGAAAAACATCTGGGTAATCACAAACCACTGGAGGAAACTCCCCTCAAACTCTGACCCTCTCATCCAATCTGAGAGTTGAAAAGAGAAAACCCAAGTTTCCCTGATTGCGACCAACACTGGATATAGGCACCAAACCCTCATCCCGCTCGCCTACAAAGCAAAAGCAATCACCTGACGGTGTACAGATCGATACCTTTCATCATTCACAGTCTATAAAGACACGATAGGCAGTCAGCCAGTCCATCCCTAGGATGACATCAAACGTGGTCATGTCTAAAATGAGAAGTTCAAACTCTAAATAACGACCAGCGACCTCCAACTCACAGGATCTACAAACCCGACTCAATACCACATTTTCACTTATTGGGGTCTCTACGCTTAACGCACTACCCTACAAGTCTATCTCCAACCCCAATGCATTGCACAAGTAGAGAAAATAAAGAAATGTGATGCTCCCGTGTTAATAAGGACACTTGCCCATGATCTAAAGACTAGAAGAGTACCTCTAATCATGGATGGCGCGGCTGTAGCGTTGGATATGATAGGTGCTTTGGAAGCATTGGAATCAGCAAGAACGTACGCTCTACCCTACGGTGCTCTAGCCTGCCCACTGTATCCTGGGGCCGTCATCTGCCTCACTGACTGTGCTGAGGCTCCTCCCTCTGCAAACCTAGACGTCTGTACCCTAGGCTGCTGGTAAGTCTATCATCCTTGTCTGGGCGAAACACAGGTTATGCAATCATATAAAATAAAGTTTGCTTAATCACATGAACCTCAGAGATTTTTCATCATGAAAACCCTAAGTTTTTCCAGCAGGCCAACACAAGCCTCAAAACGATTTTTCTTCAAAAAACTCAAGTTAACCAACGCGCATGCACAAACACAAATCACATCCATGTGACCCTACCACCTCGTGGTCAAAATAAGGCACCGCTGCCGAACGGGCATATAGACCCCGCCACGTTACTACCACCCGGCCGTATATGGCCCGTGAAGTAACGGGACGCCCTATACTTCTGACACGACCTAATTTCTTTCCCGGTTCACTAGTCGGCAGGTAGAGACACACATTCTATGCAGTATTTGGGTCCTTTACCGTGGAGCAACTCGTGCCCAAACTTGCTAGATCTGAAGATCTCTGCTCAGTCCTTTTCCATTGTCACATTCAAAACATTTCGGCGTGACTCCAACCCAAACGGTTCCTCTCAGTAAACCCACATAACACTGCGAGTCCAACCCCGAAGGTTCCTCTCACCAAACCCACATAACACTACGAGTCCAACCCCAAAGGTTCCTCTCACCACAACATGTAATAAACCAAGAAAAGCACAAAACATGCTTTTTACCCAAACAAAACATGGTTTATACATAAAACACAGCATTTAAAGCATTTCAACCGGTAAAAACGTATACAACTGCACGTAGCACCCTTTAAAGACAGCATAGTCTAGGATCCTACCTCGGAGAGTTAAAAACTCGACGTCTGAAAAATAAAACTTTATCAAAATGAGAATCTGTCCGGATGGATACGAAGCCCTCAACACGAATAACAAAGATCTGCTATTCGTTTGCCAAAAACTAAGCCTAGGCCCTCCCAAAAGCTAGAGAGAACGTAGAGAAGAAAGGAGAGAGATGAGATAGGCTTGGAAAAGATATTTTGTGACTCAAAAGATATTTTTGTGGACTTTATAGATTCTCGTGCCAGGCCCCCACCGCTCGAGCGAACCCCTACCGACATACATCTCTGCCACACCACCACTCGAGCAGACGACCTCCACTCAAGCGGTCACCTAACCGACCCACACTCTGCCACCAGCCCGCTCGAGCGCACCCACCGCTCGAGCGATCAACGCTGGGAGAAAAACCAGAGAAGGAAACTAAGCCAAACTCTCGTATGCAGACCACGTATAACACATATACTAAACATGCTGTTCAACAACAAGGAAGCATAAACGAACACATCGAATATATGAATATGGAAAAATAAACGAACCCCGGTCTCCCAACTC